>WNWK01005821.1:6079-114320 GCA_009830355.1 Cherax destructor | reverse complement strand
TTTTCCCATGTGTGAGGTGCCCCGTGCCCCACAGCCCCTTTCCCCCTCTTCACACCCCTATGCTTGAATAAGTATGCATCATCCAAATAGGTAGGTGGGGTGGTATGTGAAATGGTAGGTTGTGAAAAAGTGGTGGGTGTGAAGTAGGTAGGTGGGTTGTGTGAAGGGGTAGGTAGGTATGTGTAGAAGTAGGTAGGTGGGTATGTTAGAATGGTAGGGGGGTATGTTGAAGTAGGTGGTATATGTGTAAATGGTGGTGGTTGTGTAGAAGTGGGTGGTGGTTGTGTAAATGGATGGGTATGGTATGGGGAAGTGGTGGTGGTATGTGTAGAAGTAGGTAGGTAGGTATGTGTAGAAGTAGGTGGTGGTATGTTAGAATAGTAGGTATGTAGGTGTGTTTGGTTACATTAATAGCATTAATAGCTCTGTCCTCGTAGCTACAATCAAGCTAACACAAAGGAAAAGCGTGTACATATATACTCAATGCAATAAGATCACAGTAAACAGATCACAATATCGAAACAACCACTGTAAAAAAAATAGTGAAGTTCCAAGTGCTTTTAGTGGGGTCTCACATTATACAGCTCCTTGATAATGTGAGAAATCACAAATCGATGGAAGTTCACCTTTTTCCCAGTATTCATATATGTATATTAAACTAATCATTCAGAGGACCAGTAGTGCACCGCACACGCATGAATGCGTGCACACACTGGAGGAGACACCCAAGGCCAGGAGCTACCGTGGGAAGGAGAGGAAGCGGGTGGGAGACCAATATAAACAACTTACAAGAACAATAATTTAAAAATGACCAACAACTTTCAGGGGAAAATTTATCGACGTTTCTGTCCTTCCTGGACCTTCATGGAGAAGCGCTAAGAAGTAGGGGTCGGGGAAATCAAGTCTGCATGAAATGCCAAGTGCAAAACATCTCGACTTGGCTTCGGTCTGGGACGTTTCAAGTCACTCAAGATGATCCAACAAGAAAACAGTGAAAAATGGAATTTTGATCCAAGAAATATCTCCAATTCCTGGTCAAGCCTTTATAGCACCAAGGCACTCCCTGAAGGGGCACGATTAACCACACAAACAAGGAGAGTTTTCTGGGTTCCATCATGGACATCAAAACTTCCTTCCACCTTACCTTTGATATACCTTTGGTCTCGAGTTTCACTCCGGCCGGCCATAGCCAGGCTCTCTGGTGTTTCCTGGTCAACCACTCCCCAACAAAATCCACTATACCTCTTTCCAACATCTCTAAATAGTTTAAATTTAAAAAAATCCATACGTTTTTCGAAAACTAATAAAAGTAATTACTGTTTTTTTAAAGGTAATACAGTATTAACATATTTTATTTTTTGGGGCAAACACTATCATGGTGTATACAAGATGTATATCCTCAATACATAAACGTAAACTTCCTTTAATCTTTATCTCGGGATTATTGTATTTAAGATTGCTAGTTCACATTAAAGACAATTTTAATGCCAATATGTAGTATGCATTCAGTAGTTAGTTTGATATCTTTATTTAATCCCTGGAAAAATAAACACTAAGCGGTATAATGGTCCTTTTGACCTTTCGCCCCCATAAGCTTCAAAAGTACAAACAGTCTCCTGGAAAATGGTCTGTGACTCGATAAAACCCACTGTGGGGAACTTTCAAAAGATCCTCTCTTTGGTTTATTTTCCATTGTAATCGTATTTTTATACCATTTATTTCACCATACCCATCCTGTGGGCGGTAGTCAAAAGATTGAAGTTACATAATGGGTCAGGACTGGACCCCAAATTTTGTGTGAGCAAGTTACAAAGGTAATGAACTAACAAGTTACAAAGGTAATGAACTCACAAGTTACAAGGTAATGAACTCAGTAAAGCGTCCTAACATCCTAGTTTTAAACTATATACAGACTCGTGTACTCTTATCGATCCTACTATACTACTCTTAGCTATATACAGACTCGTGTATCTCATGGAACCTTCCATACCTACTATTTAAACTATATATAAACATGTACTCTGAAAATAAATGGTATAAAATACCGACACAATGGAAAAATAAACACATAAGCAGTATAATGTGATCCTTTTTACAACGTTTCGCACGCAGTGCTTTATCAAGTCACAGACAGATCTACCTGGATAACAGAAACATGAGTATTTATAGGATTTATTGAGCAAGTTTTTCTAAACTATCCCGTCACTTTATTAGAGACTGCAGACAGCGGGCATTAAACATCTTCAACACACCCACAGAAGACACTGCAGAAGAGATCATAGTCCTCCCACCAACTCCATTTGCCAAACACGTTTCCAACATTTTCAATACCTCATTCAAGTATCCACCTCACATCCACCACCATCAAGGACATTACCAGTAACAGACAGGACAAGCTTAATCAACTGCAGGTATACACAATCCCTTGTAATGGCTGCAGCCAATTATACAATCGCGAAACATCCAGAGACCTCCAAATACGTATTTCAGAACACCAGTAGGCAGATCTGGCGCCCAAATGCCTGTGTTCAACACAAATTCACACAACCATTTAATCAACTACAGAAGCATAAGACTCATCGCCAGAAGACAGACACTCAATACCGAAGAATCCTGGAATCATCACTTATCTGTATATCCAACAACTTCAACCAGAACAACGGCTACAAATAGCTGAACATGCAGAAACTTCTTCAACGCTAAACCACATAGAACTCAAGAATGGAACACTAGAAGTCTACCATATACTGTTGGTGTTGGTGGGTTGGTTTGACATGGACCTGCCAAGTATGGGCCAGTAGGCAAGTTGCAGTGTTCCTCCTTTCTTATGTTGAAACAAATGGTATAAAATACCAACACAATGAAAAATAAACACATAAGCAGTATAATGTGATCCTTTATTGACAACGTTTCGCCCACGAGTGCTTATCAGTCACAAACAGATCTCCCGAATAACAGAAACATGAGTATTTATAGGATTTAGTCAGGTGGAAATGCTGCATGTGACAGTCTTAAAGTAGTGTGATAGTTACAACCTGGGTAACATAAAAGAGATTGGACAAGTATAAGAACATAAGAAAGGAGGAACACTGCAACTCCTACTGGCCCATTACCAGGTCCATGTCAAAACCAACCCACCAACACCAACAGTATATGGGTAGACCTTCTGCAGTGTTCCATTCTTAAGTTCTATGTGGTTTAGCGTTGAAGAGTTTCTTGGCAATGGTTCAGCTATTTGTAGAAGCCGTTGTTCTGGTTGAAGTTGTTGGATATACAGATAAGTGATGATTCTAGGATTCTTCGGTATTGAATGTTGTCTTCCATTTACTTGACAGGATGATCGTACCTCCTGAACAAAACTAACCTGGTGTGGGTGGCATCCTGGGGACAAAATTAACTAAGTTGGGAAATGTTCAGCATAACAGACCAACAGCGCTAACGTCCCCTATTGAGCAACTTTACCAGCAGCTTAAGGAGGGTGAGGGTAGCGAAGCTTGAGATCGCGATTGAGGAAAAACAAGAAGGATTCGTAGTAGTCCTCCTGTTGTGAGTCCTCAGGTCAAGAAGGGAACCTGGTCAGTGATCGGACAGCATGGGACGAGTTGAAGATCAAGAAGACGAATGGAGAGGTAGTAACGACAAAGAAGAAAAGAGACTGCTGTGGAAACTTCGAACTCCTTTTTCTGTGCTACCAGCGAATGTAGTCGACTACTGGGAACGTCACTGACAATGGGACCAAGGAAGGTAAAAACATTGTTGTTGTTGGGGATACCAAGTTAGATATATGGATAGGGCCTTCTGCTTGAAAGATAGGAGTAGGAGACAGAGGGTTTGCTTTCCTGGGGCTGGGATGGAAGACATTGTTAACCGACTTGACAACATCATGCATGGTAATGGGATAAATCCTATTATCTGCCTCAGTGCTGGAGGCAATGATGTAGCCAAGCGTAAGTGAGGATTTAGTTAGTAGGTATAAGGCAGCAATAGACATCATTGGGGAAGAAGGGGAGGAGCCCTGTTATATGTGGCATTTTGCCAAGAAGGGTTTTGGGAAATGAATTGGCTGTCGAGCAATTGGTATAAATTGCTGGCTGGACAAACACTGTAAGGATAATGCAGTCCCATTCATTGACAACTGGGACCACTTCTATGGCCAAAATGACATGTATGCCAGGGATGGGGTTCACTTATCCAGGGAAGGTGTAGGATTTCTCGCTAGCTCAGTTGAGGATGTTATTAGGGCTTTAAACTAGGATTAGTTAGAGGTATGGGTTTAGGAATGGTAAATAATGGGGGCCAGAATATTGATTCAGGCTTTGATATCATAAATCTTAACAATAACATAATCGAGTAACACAGGGTAATGATAGTAACAGAAATTGTGTAAAACAAAAGCTGAAAAGGTTCACAAAGACACATATCAAAGTATTTTATACTAACTGTCAGCGCCAGAAATAAAATTAACAATTACGTTTGCTAGCATGTGCTGGGAACTTTGATGTCATTGCAATAACTGAAACATGGTATAATATAAAGAGTCGGGATATGATTGCAGTGTCATATTCAGGGGTTTAGTTGTTCCATGTAGATAGATATAATGGGAAAGGGGTGGAGTTGCATTATATGTCGAGAAAATATAAATTGCTGCATAAAAACAGGCATAAAAATAGATGGATCATTAACAGAATCTGTTTGGGTAGAGTTTCTAGAAGGTCAAGAAAAACTGATTGTAGGTGTAATATATCGACCTCAGGCTTGGAACACGATAGAGGGAGTCTTCTTTGGGACGAAATTATTAGGGCTTCTAGACACAATAACGTAGTGATAGTAGGGGATTTTAACTTTAGTCAAATTGACTGGACTTCTTTGACAGGTAATCTGGAGTCCAGTGACTTTATGGAAGTAGTTCAGGACTGTTTTCTGAAGCAGTGTGTGCGGAGCCTACCAGAGGTAATAATTTGCTCGACCTAGTCTTGTCAAATAAAGAAACCCTTGTAAATAATCTGGAGATCACTGACGAGCTTGGCGCAAGTGATCACAAATCCATTACTTTTAATATTACCTGGGAGTACGAGAATAGGGATAATCGGTAAAGTTCCTGATTTTCGTTCTGCTGACTATAATGGACTTAGAGAACACCTGTCTAATCTCGACTGGGGTAATCTAGCTAACGATTACGATGGGATCTGCGTTTATGATTTTTCTTAATAATGTACAACGTGCACAGAGTATATTTATTCCCCAGAGAGAATTTAGGTCAAAAAATAACGATCCCAAATGGATTAACAGGAGGCTAAAACATCTATTAGGAGAAAGAGGAATTTATAGGCGCATCAAAAAGGAGATGTTAACCTTATTGACCAATATGTTCATTGAAAAGAGAAGTAAAAGGGGATTAGAAAGGCTAAACGTGACTATGAGATTAAGGTTGCTAATGAATCAAAGACTAATCTAAAAGGGTTCTTTCAAGTGTATAGGACGAAGGTGAGGAAAAGGTAGGACCTCTGAAAATTGGGAATGGACAGCTGACGGATAACGAACTGGAAATGTGTTCTCTATTTAATGACTATTTTTGTCAGTCTTTACACAAGAAGACGTAAATGAGATTCCAGAAATTAACAATTATTCAGTTCCTGAAGAATTCAAGTTAACTAATATTACTGTCACGAGGGACATGGTTATCAAACAGATAGATAAACTGAAGCAAAATAAGTCCCGGGATCCGACGAGTTGTTTTCAGGGTACTTAAAGAATGTAGATGGAACTTAGTCAGCCATTAATGAATGTGTTTAATACGTCCATCCTAACTGGTGTTTGCCAGAGATGTGGAAGATAGCTAATGTAGTTCCTATATTCAAATCAGGGATAAGTCAATTCCATCAAATTACCGTCAATAACCTCACATCTATAGTAGGCAAATTATTAGAATCAATTATAGCTGATATTATTAGAAGTCACCTTGAAGAACATAATTTGATTAATGAATCTCAGCATGGGTTTACGAGAGGTCGTTCCTGCCTGACAAATTTACTGACGTTTTTCAATAAAACATTTGAGGCAGTAGACAGTGATAAAAAGAATATGATATAGTTTACTTGGATTTCAGTAAGGCCTTCGATAGAGTACCTCACAAGAGACTCTTAAGAAAGGTGGCAGCTCATGGTATAGGAGGTAAAGTTCTAGCATGGATAGAGGCATGGCTTACCAATAGAAAGCAGAGAGTTTCCATTAATGGGGTCAAATCTGAATGGGGATTAGTCACTAGTGGCGTTCCACAAGGATCAGTTTTAGGCCCATTGTTGTTCATAATTTACATAAATGACCTTGATGAAGGAATTGCAAGTGACATGAGTAAATTTGCTGATGATACAAAAATAGGCCGTATAATTCATTCTGAGCAGGATACCAGTGAACTCCAGGAGGATTTGGACAAATTAATGTCTTGGTCTGAAAAGTGGCAGATGAAGTTCAATGTGGACAAGTGTAAGGTGCTAGTCGTTGGTAATGAAAATATCCCTCGAATTTATAAACTAGGTGAAGTAGAGCTTGATCATACAGAATGTGAAAAGACTTGGGAGTCATGGTAAGCAGAAATCTAAAGCCAAGACAACAGTGCCTAAGTGTGCGCAATAAGGCTAACAGATTACTAGGATTTATTTCAAGAAGTATAAGCAACAGAAGTCCAAAAGTTATTTTACAGCTCTATACATCACTAGTGAGACCTCATTTGGATTATGCAGCTCAGTTTTGGTCACCTTACTACAGGATGGATATAGATTCATTGGAGAACATACAAAGAAGAATGACTAAAATGATTTACAGTATAAGAAATCTCCCGTATGAAGATAGACATAGAGCGTTGAATCTCCACTCTCTGGAGAGGCGTAGAATGAGGAGATATCATCGAGGTGTACAAGTGGATGATGGGTATAAACAAAGGAGATATTAATAAAATACTGAGGATATCGAACCAAGTAAGAACCAGAAATAACGGATTTAAATTGGATAAATTTAGATTTAGAAAGGACATAGGCAAGTACTGGTTTTCGAACAGAGTTGTAGATGCGTGGAACAATCTTCCGAGTAGGGTGATAGAGGCTAGGACCTTGGGTGGATTTAAAAAGAGATTGGACAAATATATGAGTGGGAGGGGCTGGGTTTGATTGGTGTCGTGAGTACGGGAATAAATTCTTAGGTAGTGGTGGTTTTGATAAGGACCTGCCTTGTATGGGCCAGTAGGCCTTCTGCAGTGTTCCTCCATTCTTATGTTCTTATGTTCTTATAAAAACCTTTGAAAGGGTTCTAAGAAGCAAGATCGCCACTCATCTAGATAACCATCAATTACACAACCCAGGGCAGCATGGGTTTAGAGCAGGTCGCTCCTGTCTGTCCCAAGTACTGGACCACTACGACAAGGTTCTGGATGCTCTAGAAAACAAACATAATGCAGATGTTATATACACAGACTTTGCAAAAGCCTTTGACAAGTGTGACCATGGTGTAATAGCACACAAAATGCGTGATAAAGGAATAACAGGAAAAGTTGGTAGATGGATCTATAATTTCCTAACATGTAGAACACAAAGAGTAGTAGTCAACAGAGTAAAGTCTGAGGCTGTACAAGGCACAGTACTCGCTCTCATCCTGTTCCTTATCCTCATATCGGACATAGACAGGGATATAAGCCACAGTGCTGTGTCTTCCTTTGCAGATGACACCCGAATCTGCATGACAGTGTCCACCGTTGAAGACACTGCAAGACTCCAAGCAGACATCAACCAAATCTTTAAATGGGCTGCAGAAAACAATATGAAGTTCAATGCTGAGAAATTTCAATTACTCAGATATGGAAAACGCGAGGAAATTAAAATCTCATCGGAGTACAAAACAAATTCCAACCACATAATAGAGCGAAAAACTAATGTCAAAGACCTGGGAGTGATCATGTCAAAGGATCTCACCTTCAGGGACCATAACATCATAGCAATCGCATCTGCTAGAAAAATGACAGGATGGATAATGAGAACCTTCAAAACCGGGGATGCCAAGCCCATGTTGACACTTTTCAGGTCGCTTGTTCCCAAGGTTTAAGACTCCATCACACTACTCTGAAGATTGTCACATGCAGCATTCTCCACCTGACTAAATCCTATAAATACTCTTGAATCTTGTATCCAGGTAGATCTGTTTGTGACTCGATAAAGCCCACTGCGTGGGAGAAACGTTGTCAATAAAGGATCACATTATACTGCTTATGTGTTTATTTTTCCACTGTTCTATCTAGGCTGGAATATTGCTACACACTAACTGCACCTTTCAAGGCAGGTGAAATTGCTGACCTAGAAAATGTGCAGAGAACCTTCACGGCACGCATAACTGCGATAAACCACCTCAATTACTGGGAACGCTTGAAGTTCCTAAACTTGTACTCCCTAGAACGCAGGCGGGAGAGATACATTATTATATACACGTGGAAAATTCTCGAGGGATTAGTACCAAACTTGCACACGAGAGTCACTCCCCCTACGAAAGCAAAAGACTCAGCAGGCGATGTAACATCCCCCCAATGAAAAGCAGGGGTTCCACTAGCACGTTGAGAGACAACACAATAAGTGTCAGGGGCCCTAGACTGTTCAACTGCCTCCCAGCATACATCAGGGGAATTACCAACAAACCCCTGGCTGTCTTCAAGCAGGCACTGGACAGGCACCTAAAGTCGGTACCTGACCAGCCAGGCTGTGGTTCGTATGTTGGACTGCGTGCGGCCAGCAGTAACAGCCTGGTTGATTAGGCTCTGATCCACCATGAGGCCTGGTCACAGACCGGGCCGCAGGGGCGTTGACCCCTGGAACTCTCTCCAGGTAAACTCTCCAGGTAACCAGGTACTCTCTATATAGTATGTCACTGATCTTAGCTATGGGCTGTATAAGTTGTATCATGCACTTGTATAAATCATTATTATTTAGATTCTTCTCTAAACTGTGGGTTAGATAAGGTTCGCCAGGAAACAAGAAAAGCGTTTCCTGACGCGGGTCTTAGTCATATGATAACCCGCCGCTGGAGCTTTTGGTCATTTGATTGAGGCCTTCCACTAGCTTACATGTCCACCCCTTTAAAAATTATGGTCATAGTTATGACTATTCATTACTGGGTTACTAGTGAAGTGTTGCAGCCGCCACGGTACTGTGTTCTGCCTCCTACGTCCTCACTAACACAAACTTCTTATACTTTCAACCATAAGCACTGTGTCTAAATTAGACACATATGCAACACTTGTGTATCTTATGTCTAGTTTATCAACTTGTTGGAACATTTATCTACATTAGCACTGTTTTTAGAGTGTGACTAAACTACAGTTGTAGTCGCACCAACACAATGCAAATGAGTAACGTTGTCGGACTTTTTTGGGTCATCCTGATGGGTAATTTACACTATGTATGATAATTGTACTTATGTGTACCTGTTTCTAAATAAACTTACACAGGAAAGCGGTAAACCCGTAGTTAAACAGCGTCTAAGTGTGCATTTTTTTGTAATTTTCTACAATGACCTTGAGGACACATTACGAGGACACAAGAAATTTTTTAGGCTTTGGGTACATATTTTTTTTACAAAAGTCCTTAGAGTACACACACACAAGGTAGACAGGGACAGGATGTTCCAGAGAGGAAACACTGAAACAAGGGGACACAACTGGAAGCTGAAGACTCAGACGAGTCAAAGGGATGTTAGGAAGCACTTCTTCAGCCACAGAGTAGTCAGGAAGTGGAATAGTCTAGAGAAAGATACAGTGGAGGCAGGAACCATACATAGTTTTAAGACAAGGTATGATAAAGCTCATGGAGCAGGGAGAGCAGAGACCCAGTAGCGGACAGCGAAGAGGCGGGGCCAGGAGCTGAGTCTCGACCCCTGCAACCACAATTAGGTGAGTACACACACACATCTACACTACGTAGATATAACTAAATATAATCAAACAAAGAGAAGTTTATTTAGGTCCAGGTATACATAAGTACAATTATCGTAGTGTAATTTACCCAGGATAACCCAAAGTCAGACAAAGTGACTTATTTCCATTGTGGTCAAGTTTGATACGAGGAAGGAGGGAATAGCTCCAGGTCCTCTCCCTACTACCTTAAAGGAAGGATAAGAACGAACAACACTATGAAAAATAAACATTACAGTAAAAAAACGTCATTTTTTAAGTGCTAAAGAAAGCTACGAGGGGAGACTAGGGTAAATTATACGCTATAACTGTGGTATTGAGCTAGTACCAAACACTCGCATTTCCACTACCTCCCCCCTTCATTATCTTCCCCCACCACCCCTCCCCGTCATTATCTACCCCCTCTACCTCTCCCCCACCCTTATCTCCCCGTCTCTAAACTCAAGCCATCCTCTCATCCTTATCTGTTATTTGTCAGTTTCAAAATGTTGTTTATTATTATTTATTCATGGGGAAGCACTACCAACATAGGTTACACAACGCCCGGGGATAACAGCTCCAATTCCTGGGATCAAGATCCTGTCCATTAGGGTCCTTGTCTTATTTTCATTGGGGTCCTTGAGTGACTGGGAAAATGTTCGCCTCTGACCCACGACTTCCTCCACGTCTGAGCAGGTTGAAGGCCACACGATACTTACTGTCTCATGTTCAAATTTATAAGTTCAATATTTCAACTAAAGCGAAGGCTTGTGGTAATACGTGACAGTGGTGGGTTCAACACCTGCAGTAATAACAGCAGCAGAGCAATAACAGCAGCAGAGCAATAACAGCAGCAGAGCAATAACAGCAGCAGAGCAATAACAGCAGCAGAGCAATAACAGCAGCAGAGCAATAACAGCAGCAGAGCAATAACAGCAGCAGAGCAATAACAGCAGCAGAGCAATAACAGCAGCAGAGCAATAACAGCAGCAGAGCAATAACAGCAGCAGAGCAATAACAGCAGCAGAAACAATAACAGAAGCAGAGCAATAACAGCAGCAGAAACAGCAATAACAGCAGCAGAGCAATAACAGCAGTAGAAACAATAACAAGCAGAGCAATAACAGCAGCAGAAACAGCAGTAGAAACAGCAATAACAATATCAGAAACAAGTATCAACAGTAGCAGAGACAGCAGCAGCAGAAGCTGCACCACCAGAAGCACTAACATCAAACAGTAGAGGCAACAGCAGCAGCGGCAGCACCATCACTACCAGCAATGCTACCATCACAGCAACAGTAGTATCACCAACAACAGCAGCATCACCAACAACAGCAGCAGCAACACCACCAGTAACACCAGCAACATGCTCAGTAACAGCACCTACAGCAACAGCAGCATCACTACCAACAATACTGTCAGCAGCGGAGGCATCAGAATCAAAAACAACAATAGCAACACCATTAGCACCACTAATAGCAGTACCATTAGCACGACCACCAATAGCTCCATTAACAGCCCCAGTAGCACCACCAACAGCACCACTAACAGCGCCATTAACACCAACAGTAGCACCACCATAACATGGCTGGGTGAACATGTAGGTGTACAAGCCACAGTGTTCACCTGTAATGCTCCAAGCAAGTCTGAAAAAACAAGGAAACCATCTGACACAGAAAGCCAGCTGCTGCCAGCTGAGATGCTAACACAGGAGAAAACTTGCTGTATAGTTTTTACAAAGCCAAAATAAAACACTTTTTAACATACGTATTTAAATCTGAACCTTCAATATAAAAGCTTCAGATGTACCTAAAGCTGAACCTTGAATATTAAAAGCTTCTAACATACCTAAAGCTGAACCTTGAATATTATAAGCTTCTAACATACCTAAAGCTGAACCTTGAATATTAAAAGCTTCTAACATACCTAAAGCTAAACCTTGAATATTATAAGCTTCTAACATACCTAAAGCTGAACCTTGAATATTATAAGCTTCTAACATACCTAAAGCTGAACCTTGAATATTATAAGCTTCTAACTTACCTAAAGCTGAACCCTGAATATTATAAGCTTCTAACATACCTAAAGCTGAACCTTGAATATTATAAGCTTCTAACATACAAAAAGCTAAATCTTGAATATTAAAATTTCAGGCATACATAAAGTTGAACCTTGAATATTAAAAATTTCAGACATACATAAAGCTGAACCTTGACATACATAAAGATGAACCTTGACATACATAAAGCTGAACCTTGACATACATAAAGATGAACCTTGACATACACTGGTCCCTCGGTTTTTGCCGAAAATTCGTTCCAGAATGCTGCTCAAGTGCCATTACCGAACGAATTTACTTCCTTAAGAAATAATGTCACGTAGGTTAGTCTATTTCAGACCCCCAAAAATACACTTTCAACAGCACTTACGAAAATACACTGCCTCCCAGCATACATCAGGGGGATTACCAACAAGCCCCTGGCTGTCTTCAAGCAGGCACTGGACAGGCACCTCAAGTCGGTACCTGATCAGCCGGGCTGTGGTTCGTACGTTGGACTGCGTGCGGCCAGCAGTAACAGCCTGGTTGATCAGGCTCTGGTCCAACAAGAGGCCTGGTCACGGACCGGGCCGCGGGGGCGTTGACCCCTGGAATTCTCTCCAGGTAGACTCCAGGTAGACATAAATGTTCGAGTTTTGAGATGCACGAAAACCGAGGGACCACTGTACATAAAGCTGAACCTTGACATACATAAAGCTGAACCTTAAAAATTAAAACCTTCAAGCATATTTAAGGCTAAAATTTAAAAAAAAGTTGGTACAGCAATTAATACAATGGACCCCTGGTTTTCGTGACTTTTTCGTTCCAGAATGCTGTTCAAGTGCCATTACCAAACGAATTTATCCCCATAAGGAATAATGTAAAGTAGACTAGTCCTTTTAGACCCCCAAAAATACACTTACAAAAGCATTTAAAAAAATACACTTACATAAAAGGGCGAGTTTGGAGAAGGACGAACACTGGGGGTCCACTGTATTACAGTACATAGTATATACTTTAGATGATTTGTATACCAGGAACTCATATACAGAAACACTATTACGTATTACAGTATTTATTATTATTACTAAAGTCACGAAGAAGCATTAAGTACACCGAGGTACTATACATAAATATCCCGGACATAGGAGAGGGGAGCTTACGACGACATCTCGGTCCGGGTTATTTGTGTATTGTTCCAGTCATGGTATTGTGCGTTTTTGTTAGTTATCTACACTGAGGTTACATAACACCTGGAGGATGGAAAGCAATCAGGTATGACCCGAGAAAGAGGGTAGCTCTCATCCATGGGATCAAGTGCTCTTTACCTGCATTTAGTCACCTCCATTGATGGGCTGTGTACCTCACAGCTCAGTGGAATCAGGTTAAAACACTTGGCTCAGAACTGAAGGACAGGTGGTGATGAGTTGACAAGTCTCCCAACACCTACTGCACCTGTTCACCTAGCAGTAAATAGGCACCTAAGTGTTAGGCAACTGGTTTCACCCACATCATAGGGAAGAAGACCCAAGGACCTCAATGGAAATAAGCGACATTCATGGGTAATCTTGGGTTAGTAACCCACTGAGGTTAATAATCTGAATTAACACATTTCTTCTGCCTAATCTCCAATTTCAGACAAACCTGTGCCTTTGTTCTTGTACAGGAGGACCCCACTTAAACAGTGGTGAAACGCTATAAGCAAAGTGCTGTAAAGCGGGGCCTCCCTATATTTACAAGTGAATGTGACATTTCCAAGTCCTTTTTATTATTTAAAATTTCATTGTTAAAAAAAAGTGATTGTACAAAACTACCAAAAATTGATGGGACTAATTAAATATTTTAAGATAAAATTTAGGTGTTTCATATATAACTTGGAGGAGTTCATGATAAAATATGGAAGAAATCACAATAAAGAGCATGATTGCAAATATGAACAAAATACCACAGTGAAAACAGGAAAGAAAACCTGAGTCTTTCATGCGCTTACACACACATCTGAAGATGTGTGTAAGCACATGAAAGCGCTCATGTTTTATTTTCTATTTTCACAGTGGTATTTTTTTCCATGATAAAATATATGTAGTTTGAATGATATAATGCTGAATGGATTTTAACCCTTTTTGTGACCGTTACTTAGAACTATGTCACTGAGGTCAAGGTGACTTGACCCTGCCTAGCATGGGCCAGTAGGCCTGCTGCAATGCTCCTTTTTTCTTATTGTTTTGTCCCTTGCATAGTTCTACAAAATAATAATATGTAATAATATAATATCTTTATTTCTACAAGTACATGTACAAGGTATACAGGTCTAGCTGACATCAATGACATACTACTATATAGAAAGCCCCTTGTTATGCTGAGCATTTCCTGCAAATTAGGTTAGTGTCCCAGGATGCGACCCACACCAGTCAACTAACACCCAGGTACCCATTTTACTGATGGGTGAACATAGACAACCAGTGTAAGGAAACACACCCAATGTTTCTACCCCTTCACCGGGAATCAAACCGAGACCCCTCACCATGTGAAGCGAGAGCTTTAGCCACCAGGCCACAGGGCACCGTAACATCATGAGATCAGATCACTCAGATAAGCTGCGAGTGGTATTTTTTTTCTTAAACATGAGAGAGTTGGTCTGTGCAGTGAGCGTGCAAAGTATAAAAAAAATCCTGCCCCACACAATGCATGACGGGAAAAGCAAAACTCTGACCATGTGTTGGTTTAAATTAGTAACTTTGAGAATTTTTCTAGGATGGTTTTATGGTTTTATTGACTTATTTCCATTGTGGTCCTTGACATATTTCCATTGTGGTCCTTGACATATTTCCATTGTGGTCCTTGACATATTTCCATTGTGGTCCTTGACATATTTCCATTGTGGTCCTTGACATATTTCCATTGTGGTCCTTGACATATTTCCATTGTGGTCCTTGACTTATTTCCATTGTGGTCCTTGACTTATTTCCATTGTGGTCCTTGACTTATTTCCATTGTGGTCCTTGACTTATTTCCATTGTGGTCCTTGACTTATTTCCATTGTGGTCCTTGACTTATTTCCATTGTGGTCCTTGACTTATTTCCATTGTGGTCCTTGACTTATTTCCATTGTGGTCCTTGACTTATTTCCATTGTGGTCCTTGACTTATTTCCATTGTGGTCCTTGACTTATTTCCATTGTGGTCCTTGACTTATTTCCATTGTGGTCCTTGACTTATTTCCATTGTGGTCCTTGACTTATTTCCATTGTGGTCCTTGACTTATTTCCATTGTGGTCCTTGACTTATTTCCATTGTGGTCCTTGACTTATTTCCATTGTGTCTGACTTTTCCATTGGTCCTTGACTTATTTCCATTGTGGTCCTTGACTTATTTCCATTGTGGTCCTTGACTTATTTCCATTGTGGTCCTTGACTTATTTCCATTGTGGTCCTTGACTTATTTCCATTGTGGTCCTTGACTTATTTCCATTGTGGTCCTTGACTTATTTCCATTGTGGTCCTTGACTTATTTCCATTGTGGTCCTTGACTTATTTCCATTGTGGTCCTTGACTTATTTCCATTGTGGTCCTTGACTTATTTCCATTGTGGTCCTTGACTTATTTCCATTGTGGTCCTTGACTTATTTCCATTGTGGTCCTTGACTTATTTCCATTGTGGTCCTTGGACTTATTTCCATTGTGGTCCTTGACTTATTTTCATTGTGGTCCTTGACTTATTTCCATTGTGGTCCTTGACTTATTTCCATTGTGGTCCTTGACTTATTTCCATTGTGGTCCTTGACTTATTTCCATTGTGGTCCTTGACTTATTTCCATTGTGGTCCTTGACTTATTTCCATTGTGGTCCTTGACTTATTTCCATTGTGGTCCTTGACTTATTTCCATTGTGGTCCTTGACTTATTTCCATTGTGGTCCTTGACTTATTTCCATTGTGGTCCTTGACTTATTTCCATTGTGGTCCTTGACTTATTTCCATTGTGGTCCTTGACTTATTTCCATTGTGGTCCTTGACTTATTTCCATTAGGGTCCTTGACTTATTTCCATTAGGGTCCTCGACTTATTTCCATTAGGGTCCTCGACTTATTTCCATTAGGGTTCTTGTCCAAAGTTACCCAAAGGCTCAGACTTTAATTATAACCATGAACCAAGCCACGTACATCTTTAATGAGGTTCATCAAACAACTTTAAGGGCCAAAAAATATCTTAAATAACAAATAACAGTAAATATGCAAATTAACCAAGCGCAAAATTAATAAGAACGAGACAATTCCCCCCTTTTGGCCCCTAATTAAGGGTGTTAAATTTCCCCAGGAGGACAGTAAGGTCTACTGATGATCATCTCACCTGCTGCAGGTCTCGTGGGGTCCTTAAATGTGCCCATTTTCACGCAGGAACATGACTTACAACCTTATTGAACACAAGTTAAGTCAACCTCAGCTGATCCTTCTTGTTGACACTTGGATAACGTGTCTTGATCCCTCCACTTGACTACAACTTCCATCTAACAAAACCACATTAACCCTTCTATATAAAACCCAAAAGCCTTACCATGAATAAGTCTTAATTGACTAACAACCCCCATTAATTTGTAACATGTATAAATAATTATCATAAAGGGGAAATAAAAAAAATAAAGCAGGTGTTGAAGGTTTGGGATAAGTGGATTAAATCGACTAGCATCCTCCCTTATGAGCTTCTAAAAGACTACATTCAAATAATTGGGGAAAAAATGGAAAAATCTATTAATGTCTAAGTCACTCCAGGTATATGGTGCCTGTCCGCCTCAACCAATGGCTGTTAAGTTTTGTAATATATGCAGATTATTTTTTGTAATCATTGTAAGCTCTTTTTGGTAAATAAAAATTTAGTAGTAAAGTAAAGTATGTAGTAAAGTAAATTTTATTTCATTGCAGATTACATAGGTATTGGTAGTTACAATATAAACTGAGTGCCAGGAGTGCCACTGACATGCCATGGCATTAGGGGCAGCTTAATCTACTAACTTATAGACTATGTACATAATATTAGAGAAATTTATTGAGTTTATTCTAGTTAAAATTTGTTTTCAAATTACAATATGATGATATTATACTGTTAAAATTATTATATGATGATATTAGATTGTTACAAGTGTTTAGGAGGATGGTAATATGAAATTGAGATTATCTTAAGGAAAATAACATTGAGCATTTTTGACAGTAACTTATAATATGAGTATTTAGTTTAGGGTGAGTAGGGAGTAACATAATAGTAACATATTATTAAAAATTGAAATAATCTTAAATTTTAATTTTCTGCTATTTTCGAAAACCAAGAAACAAACCCTCATGGGTTATTATTTTATAGTTTATTATACATTATTATTAGTAGTAACAGTAGTAGTAACAGTAACAGTAGTAGTAACAGTAACAGTAGTAGTAACAGTAACAGTAGTAGTAACAGTAACAGTAGTAGTAACAGTAACAGTAGTAGTAACAGTAACAGTAGTAGTAACAGTAAGTAGTAGAACAGTAACAGTAGTAGTAACAGTAACAGTAGTAGTAACAGTAACAGTAGTAGTAACAGTAACAGTAGTAGTAACAGTAACAGTAGTAGTAACAGTAACAGTAGTAGTAACAGTAACAGTAGTAGTAACAGTAACAGTAGTAGTAACAGTAACAGTAGTAGTAACAGTAACAGTAACAGTAGTAGTAACAGTAACAGTAGTAGTAACAGTAGTAGTAACAGTAACAGTAGTAGTAACAGTAACAGTAGTAGTAACAGTAACAGTAGTAGTAACAGTAACAGTAGTAGTAACAGTAACAGTAGTAGTAACAGTAACAATAGTAGTAACAGTAGTAGTAACAGTAGTAGTAGTAACAGAGTAGTAACAGTAGTAGTAACAGTAGTAGTAGTAGTAACAGTAGTAGTAGTAGCAACAGTAGTAGTAGTAGCAACAGTAGTAGTAGTAGTAGTAGTAACAGTAGTAGTAGTAGTAACAGTAGTAGTAGTAACATTAGTAGTAGTAGTAACAGTAGTAGTAGTAGTAGTAACAGTAGTAGTAACAGTAGTAGTAGTAGTAACAGTAGTAGTAGTAACAGTAGTAGTAGTAACAGTAGTAGTAGAACAGTAGTAGTAGTAGTAGTAACAGTACTAGTAGTAGTAACAGTAGTAGTAGTAGTAACAGCAACAGTAGTAGCAGTAGTAGAACAGTAGTAGTAGTAGTAGTAACAGTAGTAGTAGTAGTAACTAGTAGTAGTAGTAGTAGTAGTAACAGCAACAGTAGTAGTAGTAGAACAGTAGTAGTAGTAGAACAGTAGTAGTAGTAGTAACAGAGTAGTAGTAGTAGTAGTAGTAACAGTAGTAGTAGTAACAGTAGTAGTAGTAGTAACAGTAGTAGTAGTAGTAACAGTAGTAGTAGTAGTAACAGTAGTAGTAGTAACAGTAGTAGTAGTAACAGTAGTAGTAGTAACAGTAGTAGTAGAACAGTAGTAGTAGTAGTAACAGTAGTAGTAGTAACAGTAGTAGTAGTAACAGTAGTAGTAGTAGTAACAGTAGTAGTAGTAGTAACAGTAGTAGTAGTAACAGTAGTAGTAGTAACAGTAGTAGTAGTAATAGTAGTAGTAGTAGTAGTATTTTAATCAAAAGAAGCGCTAAACCACAAGGGTTATGCAGTGCAGTATTAGTAGTAGTAACAGTAGTAGTAGTAGTAACAGTAGTAGTAGTAGTAACAGTAGTAGTAGTAGTAACAGTAGTAGTAGTAGTAACAGTAGTAGTAGTAGTAACAGTAGTAGTAGTAATAACAGTAGTAGTAGTAGTAACAGTAGTAGTAGTAACAGTAGTAGTAGTAGTAACAGTAGTAGTGGTAGTAGCAGTAGTAACAGTAGTAGTAGTAATAACAGTAGTAGTAGTAACAGTAGTAGTAGTAACAGTAGTAGTAGTAACAGTAGTAGTAGTAACAGTAGTAGTAACAGTAGTAGTAGTAGTAGCAGTAGTAGTAGTAGTAACAGTAGTACTAGTGTATATTATTATTATAATCAAGGGGAGCGCTAAACCCATAGGATTATGTAGGGGGGATGTGGAAGGTATTCAGGATTAATTCAGGGAACTGGAGCACGGATCCAATTCTCTAGATCAAGAGCCGATCACCAGCGTCAAGGCACCTCCCTTGAGGGGTACTAGTGTATAGTACTAGTAGTAATAGTACTAGTAACAGTAGTAGCAATAGTAGTAGTACTAGTGTATAGTAGCAGTAGTACTAGTGTATAGTAGCAGTAGTACTAGTGTATAGTAGCAGTAGTACTAGTGTATAGTAGCAGTAGTACTAGTGTATAGTAGCAGTAGTACTAGTGTATAGTAGCAGTAGTACTAGTGTATAGTAGCAGTAGTACTAGTATAGTAGCAGTAGTACTAGTATAGTAGCAGTAGTACTAGTATAGTAGCAGTAGTACTAGTATAGTAGCAGTAGTACTAGTATAGTAGCAGTAGTACTAGTATAGTAGCAGTAGTACTAGTATAGTAGCAGTAGTACTAGTATAGTAGCAGTAGTACTAGTATAGTAGCAGTAGTACTAGTATAGTAGCAGTAGTACTAGTATAGTAGCAGTAGTACTAGTATAGTAGCAGTAGTACTAGTATAGTAGCAGTAGTACTAGTATAGTAGCAGTAGTACTAGTATAGTAGCAGTAGTACTAGTATAGTAGCAGTAGTACTAGTATAGTAGCAGTAGTACTAGTATAGTAGCAGTAGTACTAGTATAGTAGCAGTAGTACTAGTATAGTAGCAGTAGTACTAGTATAGTAGCAGTAGTACTAGTATAGTAGCAGTAGTACTAGTATAGTAGCAGTAGTACTAGTATAGTAGCAGTAGTACTAGTATAGTAGCAGTAGTACTAGTATAGTAGCAGTAGTACTAGTGTATAGTAGCAGTAGTACTAGTGTATAGTAGCAGTAGTACTAGTGTATAGTAGCAGTAGTACTAGTGTATAGTAGCAGTAGTACTAGTGTATAGTAGCAGTAGTACTAGTGTATAGTAGCAGTACCAGTAATAGTAGTAGTATTACAATGAGCTAAACCTACCAGGGTCAGTAGTAGTAGTAATAATACTATAGTATAGCAGTAGTAATAATAGTCCTATAGTGCAGCAGTAATAGAAATAGTAATATTATTAGCAATAGTAGTAATATTACAAACAAAACTAAGCACTAAACCCACAAGGGTTTCTTCGAGAGGTGCCACAACATTTTTAACACTGTTCTTCAAAGACCCAAAATCAAACACCAGAAATAACCAATATTTTCCAAGATCTTCCATATTTTCCCGAAAAAAATGGCATTCCCTCCTGTCTTCTGTGCCCCTCATATAGTAGAGAGAACATTTATTCAAATTCAAATTCAACTTTATTTCTAGTAATATTACAAAGTGGGGTGTACTTATATTATTTATACATTTTATGAAGTAGATATTACAAGATGGCCAATAATATGCCTAGGTATGCCTAGGCTTTTCAGGCAGTCTTATGATAGGTCTTACTCAATAGTGACACAATGATTATACTGATATTAAGGTTAGGTAATTGTAGTGATTAACTAGGTTAATCACTACAAAATTGAGGTACTGAAATTCAAATATTTAAGAATTTAACAATTAGTTTATATATTAATGGTGAAGGCGATGTATTGGCATCATACCGTGTCTATAATGGAGTGTCTTAGGCAAACTTATGACTAGCTTAAGAATTATGAAGCAATAGTTGTATTAGAATTTTGGTTAGTCATGTACAAATTAAGGGAAATTGCAGACATCAATAAGTGTATTTTGCTGTGGATATGTGCAAGATAAAGTAGTTTTCATGTGGTTAGCTACCGGTTGGGTGCGTAAGTGAGATAAGATGTTTTTTAACGGTGCTTTTGAAAATGGAGGTTGTGTCTGCAGTTCTAGAGTTTTCAGGCAGGGAGTTCCAGATTTTAGGCCCTTTTATGCGCATTGAATTTTTGTATAGATTTAGTCGGACACGGGGAATGTCAAAGAGATGTTTGTGTCTGGTATTAAGTCTATGGGTCCTGTCACAACTGTCAAGAAAGTGTTTTAACTCAGGGTTAAAGTTGGAATTTATGGTTCTATAAATGCAGATAGCAGAGTAGTAAGTATGGATGTTCTGTACAGTAAGTTTAGGTCTTTGAAGAGTGGGGGGGTGTGCTGCCTAGCGTTGGATTGCGGGATAATTCTTACTGCGGCTTTTTGTTGGGTTATTATTGGCTTTAGGTGGGTAATTGCTGTTGATCCCCATGCACAAATGGCATATGTGAGGTAGGGATAGATGAGTGAATAGTATAGTGTGAGTAGGGCTGATTGTGGTACATAATACCGTATCTTAAGAGAGGATTCCCACAGTTTTGGACACTTTCTTTGTTATGTGTTGGACATGAGTGCTGAATTTCAGGCTGCTGTCAAGGTGAAGGCCCAGGAATTTGCCCTCGTTATGTTTAGCAATAGTAGTGGTGTTGATCTTAATGTTTAATTGTGCATCACCTGCTCTGTTGCCAAACATAATATAGTATTAGCTCTTGACCCAGCAATTATTATTATTACAACAATCAAAACTAAAGTGCTAAACCCACAAGGGTCAGACAGCTTGATTATTATTATAATCAAATAGAATCAGACAGCTTGAGCCAGCGATAAAACGACCAAAATTGGTCTGGGTATGAAATCCTCTGGTTGTTTGTGGACCAAGACTTTTTTTTTCTAGATTTTCTCCTGTGGGTTTAGCACTTAGTTTTGATTCATTATTGCATTATAATTATTATAATCACAATTGAAGAGCTAAACCAATTGAGTTATAAATACGTAGCTTAGATTACTGTCTGGTATCAAAGTACTTCTCTAGGTCTAGGTTGAGGCCTATGAGAAATGTAACCTTTGGCCTCGAAGATGCTTGGTAAATTTTGACTTATTTTGAACAAAAAAAATATCAAATTCATAATTTTATTGTACATATGATTTTTTTTAAGAATAGTATGTGAAATACATTAAAAAAAAAAATAAGAAAAAAGTGAAAAAGCATTATTTTACTGCATATTTCAAGGATTCAGAGTGGTTTGAAGTAGGGTCTACCACGCCATAAAAATACATACAATATGTATACTGTACATTATTATTATAATCAAATAACACGATAAACCGACAAGAGCCATGCAGCGCCGCGGGGCAGAAAACAGTGCCAGGGCTATAAACAGCTAGGTGACGAGGGGATCAGAGGTGAGGGGAGAAAAGAGCTGGAAGGGACACTGGGGACTATGTATCAAAGTTTGTATAGTAAAGCAGTTGCTGACAAAAAGTAAAAAAGTGACGGTAAGTCAAAGGCAGGACCGTCTGCAAGAAGGGAAGATAAGGTAAGAGCGGCAGGGAGGCGGCGTTGGTGAGGTAAATCCTGCGAGCTCGATGGTAAACCGGACAATCCACAAGAAAATGAAGAACCGAAATAGGGACCCGACAAACCTCAGAGGAATAGGGTGTCGTTCCACGAGATACCCATGGGTAAGGCGAGTATGGCCGATGCGGAGATGGGAAGAGCGCAGTCTCCCGAGTACGGCAACGGTGGTAAGAAGATGGCCACAAACCTAAAAGCGGTTTAATAGAGTGCATTTTTGTTATTGTGCATGTACGACCACCATTGTTGCCAACGGCCGCGAAGATGGGCAGGGACAATACTTATACAAATACTATTCCAAAATCCATAAAAATCCGAAATACTTGCAGTCCCAAGCATTTTGGATAAAGGATTCTCAACTGTAATAATTATTCTTAAGTGCATTTACTTTTTGCCATGCACAGTTCTTACAATGGAGTGGATGTGGACTCTAGTGGTAGTAATTAAAGACTGAAAAATGCACTTGAGAAATTGTGGTATATCCAAGAAAGCACTAAATCCCAAAAGTTGATATGCCTAGAGAATGGGAGGCAATCAGGTTCAATCCAAGGAAGGGAAGACAAAGTACAATTCCATGGATCAAGAGCCTCTATCACTTGCATCAAGGAACCTTCCCTGAGGGACCTGTCACACAATCCCCTCCACCATGTCAAGACAGTTTGACCTGCAGAATAAATTACAGTAATCCGTAAGATTTAATGCATTAATGGGAGTGAGAATCCTGTAATAGTGACTGTAGTGGATAGAGAAAAATGGAAATATCCAGGAGCCCAATGGAAATAAGTCACTAACCTTATCCTAGGTAATTTACACATTACTCTATGGTAATTGTATTTATGTGTACCTGTACCTAAATGAATTACTAACAATGACAGACAATTCTGTAACCAATGAACTTCATTCATTTATTTCTAAATCAAGTGACAGCAGATTTTGCCCCACATTTCTGAAGTCTGAACACAAAGTTTCATTTAAATTTAACTTTTCCACTCTCACTTACCTCCATTAACTCCTATCCTCACATACCACTGTCCCTCACTCCTATTCTTCACACATTTTAAGTTTCACACATCCCTGCCTGCAACACTATGACCAAACCACGGAACAGGTGAGGTTAGAACCCATGGCAAGTGAGTGGTAAAACTCCAGGCCAGTGCGTTAACCACTGGACCACCTGGCTAAGTATATTGCTAAGTATATTGGCTAAGTATATTGCTATACACCATAGGGAGGTTAGCTTGGGCCCCACTGTATGACCCTTTTTGGGTTTAATGTCCAACTTAATTATAATAATGTTAAATCAAGAATTTACTTTTACTGTATTAATGCCCCTTCAAAAGAGGGCGAGGCTGAAGAGCTCTTGATGCAAGGATTGGGAGATGCCCTTCTTCCTCAAATCAAACCTGATTCCCTCCCATGCAGCCTGCATGCTTTTTGCTTCCCACTAAGGCAGGGTGACCCAAAAAAGAAGAAACACTTTCATCATCATTCACACCACCACTGTCTTTCCAGAGGTGTGCTGACACAACAGTTAAAAAAACTGTACTTCAGAGTGCAGGCACTGTACTTCCCACCTCCAGGACTCAAGTCCAGCTAACCAGTTTCCCAGTATCCCTTCATAAATGTTACCTTGCTCACACTCCAACACTACATTGGAAATTATTATTATTAAGGACACAGTGAGAATACACAAGGACAAAATGTTTTATTTGCAATAGGTACAAGCCAGTTGCTGGGTAATGTATATATATATATACTGAATCACAAACATTAGTTTACTTCAAGTGGTGATGAGCAGCAATGCTGTTATCACAAGTTATCAAAACAAACTTAATACAGCATCAAATATTACTTAGCAAAAATAGCACATTAGAAACACTATCCCTGCAATTTTTGTGCACCAAATATTTTATTTTATAACAACAGTAGAGTACAGGAGATCTCTAACTTACAAACACATGTGTTTCTGGTGTTTCAGTTTACAAACATGTGTTGCTGGTGTTTCAAGTTACAAATACATGTGTTGCTTGTGTTTCAACTTACAAAGATACATTCCTGGTGATTGGTGATTTTTCTTATAAAATTTTGATTTTGTTTTGCATTCTGATAAAAGAATTGACATACAAAACAACAGCAAAAAAAAAAAAAATAGCTAAGTTTCACACGTTCATACTGTCAATAAGACATCATACAAATACAGTGGACCCCCGAGTAACAAACAAAATTCATTCCAGAAGCCTGCTCAAGTGCCATTACCGAACGAATTTACTCCCTTAAGAAATAATGTCAGGTAGGTTAGTCCATTTCAGACCCCCAAAAATACACTTACATATACTTACATAATTGTGCGATTTCCGGGGTGTTCGTAACTCGGGGGTCCACTGTATAGCCATAACTGCCCTGTTTGTAAGTATAGATGCATATAACATACACAGTTTTTAAGTTATTGGTCTCCTGTATATATAAATGGAATGATTTCTTCCTCATACATAACAATATAGCATAACTCTTTAAATCCTATCACTTTGGCTAGTAAAAATGAGATACATTCATAGTACCGATGCCTGCCCATTAAGTTTAAATACAGTACTAGAGTAAAAAGTGGTGAGAAACATTGCAATATGCAATTTTATGTGAGATATGAGAATGAACTTTGCAAGTTAGCTTTAGTCTTTGACCTGTTTCAGTGGTTGTATTATTATTATTACAAGTATGTGCCGAGCCCATGTGGAATAAGCAACATGAACTCTGGTAGTTGTGCATTATATAAATACTGTATATACTAGAGTGTATTTTTCTGTAATTTATAAAAGCACAATAAAAATGATGTCAATCATTTTCTGTTTGCCACAATTAATACATTTCTCGTCGATCCTCACATCATGTATACAGTGGACCCTCAGTTTTCGTTGAAAATTCTTTCCAGAATGCTGTTTGAGTGCCGTTACCAAACGAATTTGTTCCCATAAGGACAAATGTAAATTAGGTTAGTCATTTCAGACCCCCAAAAGTACACTTACAAAAGCACTTACAAAAATACACTTACATAATTGTTCAATTAGACACATATGCAACACTTGGGTATCTTTATTGAGGAAAACATTTCGCCACACAGTGGCTTCATCAGTCCAATACAAAGTAGAAAGTTGAAAGGAGAGGAGGAGTTTGAGGTAATCAGTCCCTCGGCCTGGAGTGACTGATTACCTCAAACTCCTCCTCTCCTTTCAACTTTCTACTTTGTATTGGTCTGATGAAGCCACTGTGTGGCGAAACGTTTTCCTCAATAAAGATACCCAAGTGTTGCATATGTGTCTAATTTAACAACTTGTCAGTTCTTTGAACCATTCATCTACACTTACATAATTGTTTGAGTTTGGAGGTGCATGAAAACCGAGGGTCCACTGTATTTACCTTTTCAGTATTCTTTTGAGAAACATTTGATGACTTAAGTTTCTGATATTGTCAATAACTGAGAATAATACTTGTTTGTAATATATCTAGATGAGGCTTTATCTGCACTCCTAAGATAATGTGTTGAGTATGTGAACACAGTAATACTATCATTTACCTCAGGATGGAGACGATTCAAACCTACAAACAATGGGACAAAGTACGCAGTGCTACACGCAGAATTCTTCAACACTTACCTAATCTGTAGGCACGACCTACTTACAGTAGTGGAAAAATCCACTGGTAACTCCTCCGCCTCCTGCTTCAACTCACCTGACTGCAATGTGTAAGCTACTTCTCCTCGCATATGCTATACATTCTTCAAGAGTGATGGACTGAACACATCACCTCCAGGCTGAGGGACTGATTACCTCAAATTCCTCCTCATCTTCCACCGTTCTTCTCTGTATTGGACTGAAGAAGCCACATTTCCTCAATAAAGATTCCAAGATATTATACAAGTGTCTAAGTCTTCAACTTGTCAGTTTTCCCAAATAATTTACATCGCATCAAAGTACTGTGTACTTTCTCCCAAACTTTGTAGGTTCGCATCTCGTCCAACCTAAGATAAATGTTTATAAATCTTTCACTTGTTCTGCAGTCTGAACACAATACTACTAGTGCATTTCACTAGCATACATATAAGGCATGATGTGTCAACTATTTTTTTTTATAATATGCAGTGTAGCCAATTTAGAAACTATATTCCTCAAACCCTATTACACAATTTAAATTCCCTCAGAACTTACACTTTTCCTATATACATTTTTTTAGGACAGTATAAATATCAGCTTATAATTTGCTTCCAAACAGCATCATATTAAATAACTGTACAAAACTTCTTTAATAAACCCAGCTACATAAAGGCATAAATTGTTTCTTGAAACAACTTTAGTGAGCTTTGACTTCAATTTCTGACTTGCAGTAAGATATACATAGTATATGTATACAGGCATATACCTCGCTAATAAGGCACTCGCTTAGAGTACTTTGTTAATGCGGCACTTTTCACTTATATTCATGTTTATTACTGTGTGTCTTTGCCTTTTGTTCTTAAGATGGTTTTCAGCAAGTTTCAAATTTTATTTATTTTTACTTTTGCATTGATTTTTAGGCCAAGTGCTGTGCACTTAATGATAAGTGTAAACATGTTTTTAGGCTTTTATATGAACTGGCAAGTGAAAAAAAAAAAGGCTGTGATTTGCTTTTAGGCTGTCTGGAACCTAACCTGCCATATTAGTGAGGTATTTCTGTATGTGTACACCGGTATATATCCATAAAAGATAGGTCACGTGTCTGAATGTCAAAATTTATACACTAAAAAAGGCAGCATAATATTCATCCTCAAGTAATAAGGAGAAAAAAAATGGACACAGGTGATAACATTGAGCAACAAACAATTTTAAACAAATACTGTTTATTTTTTAAAGAAGGCAGTAGTTTCACAATTGGAACATTTGAAAAAATCATATTTCCAAGAATTGTGACAGATCTATTCAATTAGTCTCTTGAAATGCAACAAATGTACAAAATGTGTTGTATAACCAACACCAAGCATGGCATCTCTATCACTGCAAGTTAACTAATGGTTGCAAGGATATACTTTTCAGAAACTTACAATACACAAATGAACAATAAAAAACACATTTCAATGGTTTATGGCAGGATACACAGGCTATACAAGTGATCATTTTAAAATTACAATCCGAGAGATGAAAATCATTATTTGCTGACCTATTCAACCCCTTTGTTTTCCCTAAACACCTTGACTTATTCTACATAGTGTAGGCTAAAGCTTCGATCTTTCAATTTCTGCCAAGCAAGCATACCATAGCAGTGCCAGTCAGACTGACAATCTTGACTTACTATGTTGCTCCTCACTTTATGAGGGTTAGACTTACGATATTTCAACATTACGATGGTGTAAAACTTTTTTATTTTGCACTGTACAGTACATTTATTGATAGGATAAACTTGCATTCATTTATTTAATTTTCAATACTGGTATTTACAGTAATTATTTTACTTACTTATTCAGTGACAGTAGTTATTTATTTACTTTTTTATTATATATTCATGTTCGACTTAAGATATTTTCAACTTACGATGGGTTCACTGGAATGTAACCCCATCTTAAATCGAGGAGCACCTGTATTTGTATTCATTGCTGATGAAAAAAAAGGGGCCCAATGGGAAAGAAATACCATAATTGTAGACGACTCGTGAAGTTAAGAATTATTTGGTCGGTGACCTCACGTAAAAGAGGACTGAGCAAAGAATTACAAGATGATGGCACGGATTGTTTTTGAACTCTGGGGTAGACAAAAACCAAAGGCAAATTGAAAGGTAGTCAGGACTGTTTCTCTTCCAAGATCAGCATTTTAGGAATATTTTTGTTTATTTCAGGAAAATCACATTAAGATGACACTCTGGGATCCAGCCTCTATGTAAAAAATTTTGAATAACTTCTTTCTTTCAACATGTCGGCCGTTTCCCACCGAGGCAGGGTGGCCCAAAAGGAAAAACGAAAGTTTCTCTTTTTTTTTTTTTTTTTTGAATAACTTGTGAGCATATAAGTACAAAACATATCATTCACTGCTTATTACATTATCCATTCACTAATACCTCAAACCTTAGAGAGTAAACTTTAGAAGACAGATGCACTCAAACATTATCTAATATTTCCTCTCCAAAGTATGCATTAGTTGTGGAGTTTCAATCAAAATAGTGAGTCTTATTCACCATTAGCCATATTCTATTATCCATAAAACATAATATGTTAATTTCAGCATACACTGCATGTGCAGTCCTGAATCCTTGTTGTAATTGCTGATATAAATAGGAAATGCACCTGAGCCAAATAAAAAAGTTACAAATATGGCACATAAAAACCAATTACAGTATATGCAAAACAATTACAGGGTGAATTAAATGATAGCTCTAGGCCTTTCATGTTGCAATCAATACATCAACAATATTCTAGCTCTAGCTTCGAGCTAGAACGTTCCCCTGAACTAATCTGCTTGGATTTCCCTCACAGACCAGACTGCAGGGGCATTGACCCCCAAAACCCTCTCCAGGTATACTCCAGGTATCATTTCTGCAACACTGCAAGCTCATGATGATGTGCTGAATTCAACATGAAAGGCCTAGAGCTATAACTTCCCTTGTAGTTGTTTAGCATCTTGTATCACTTGTTCATGATTATTGCATAACCAATTATATATACAAGATTACATGTGATCATTAATTTGAATCAGGTGAGCACTAGAAGGCAGATGATATTTAACTGTAGCTCAAACTTCAGCTCAAACTTTGCATAGTATATTGTTATTTTTTCTATGAGAACTATTTTAAAAAAAATATTTCAAAAAGAGGATGTGTTTGTGTACATAACTGAAGTAATGAACAACACAATACTAAGCAAACGTTTTCAAATAAAGCAAACACAGATTCTCAGTCTTATAAGCAATTACCAACCAGGAGAGAGGAGCTGGTGGAAGCAGTGTGGGGAAGGTCAGGAGAGAGGAGCTGGTGGAAGAAGTGTGGGGAAGGTCAGGAGAGGAGCTGGTGGAAGCAGTGTGGGGAAGGTCAGGAGAGAGGAGCTGGTGGAAGCAGTGTGGGGAAGGTCAGGAGAGAGGAGCTGGTGGAAGCAGTGTGGGGAAGGTCAGGAGAGGAGCTGGTGGAAGCAGTGTGGGGAAGGTCAGGAGAGAGGAGCTGGTGGAAGAAGTGTGGGGAAGGTCAGGAGAGGAGCTGGTGGAAGCAGTGTGGTGAAGGTCAGGAGAGAGGAGCTGGTGGAAACTGTGGGGAAGGTCAGGAGAGAGGAGCTGGTGGAAGCAGTGTGGGGAAGGTCAGGAGAGGAGCTGGTGGAAGCAGTGTGGGGAAGGTCAGGAGAGAGGAGCTGGTGGAAGAAGTGTGGGGAAGGTCAGGAGAGGAGCTGGTGGAAGCAGTGTGGTGAAGGTCAGGAGAGAGGAGCTGGTGGAAACTGTGGGGAAGGTCAGGAGAGGAGCTGGTGGAAGCAGTGTGGGGAAGGTCAGGAGAGGAGCTGGTGGAAGTAGTGTGGGGAAGGTCAGGAGAGAGGAGCTGGTGGAAACAGTGTGGGGAAGGTCAGGAGAGGAGCTGGTGGAAGCAGTGTGGGGAAGGTCAGGAGAGAGGAGCTGGTGGAAGCAGTGTGGGGAAGGTCAGGAGAGAAGAGCTGGTGGAAGCAGTGTGGGGAAGGTCAGGAGAGAGTAGCTGGTGGAAGCAGTGTGGGGAAGGTCAGAAGAGAGGAGCTGGTGGAAGCAGTATGGGGAAGGTCAGGAGAGAGGAGCTGGTGGAAGCAGTGTGGGGAAGGTCGGGAGAGAGGAGCTGGTGGAAGCAGTGTGGGGAAGGTCGGGAGAGAGGAGCTGGTGGAAGCAGTGGTGGGGAAGGTCAGGAGAGAGGAGCTGGTGGAAGCAGTGGTGGGGAAGGTCAGGAGAGAGGAGCTGGTGGAAGCAGTGTGGGGAAGGTCAGAAGAGAGGAGCTGGTGGAAACAGTGTGGGAAAGGTCAGGAGAGAGGAGCTGCTAGGTAAGTACATACACACTCAAGGATGGTTAGTAATGTTAAAGTTTTATCACTTAATTAATGGATCAGTTGTGACTTGTTCTAGCCATGCTAGTGTGACTTAAATATAACTAATTATTTTTCTTCAACTTGCTAAAGCACAAAGTGTTTATGCAGTTTTTATCTAGTATCGGCCAAAATTAAAATATATGGAATATTAACTCTGCATTGTTCTTAACTATAAACACATTATTGGCATTACTAAACCTCTTAGCTATTAAATTACTATTTTGTGCTGTTCATTTTATGGCCATTTATGTTATAAACAACTTCAACACAGTACAGGACGGCCACACATATACAACTCCTCTTTGGTGTTCCACGTTTTCAGTGGCTTTCAACTGAGTCACTGTTCCATCCGCCGGTGACAATCACCGGCGGATGGAACAATGGCTCAACTGAAAGCCAACAAAACTGTGAAACACAGAAAATAGGTGGTGTATATGCAGGACCATCCTATACACACTATAATATACCTGGTATTATATATCATGTGTTGAACTAATGTTGATACTAACACCATTTTATCTATGCTATAAATTATCAACATTTATTAAGCTACAGTATTTTATGTACTTGAAGCATGGTGCCTTATACTCTTAAAAAAGGCATTGTTTGTCTTTAAAATTCGTTGCAGGTAAACCCATATCCATGGGAGTGGGGCTGCTGTTAAGCACAGCCCATTTCTAAATTGGCAGATCAGGACCTTAGAAAACACAACCTATAAATATGCAAGTGCCTACAAAAGTAAAGTGTGCAGTAGTTTCACTTCTTATCAAGAAGGTACAACCACACTCCTTGACTAGCTGCTAAAATTATGAAGCTACAGTCTTCTACATTAATCTGGTCTACATTCCTCTAGTATACAACACTCGCTGGTAAAATCAGACTTCATATAAAAAATAAAATGGAATTCTTGGTGAAATATCAATTAAAAACAAACTGTAATATAGAGATAATCCTGAAATTATTACAGTGTGACAAGCTGAATCCATTAGGATTATCCAGTACAAGAGGCTCAATCCTCCATCCTGTAATTGCATTCCAGTTTTGGAATCACCTGCTTGTGGTAATTCCTTAGATAATCCTGAAACAATCTGCAATAGTACATAAAATTATATTCATCAGAAAAAAATTCAATAACAAAGCACATCGTGCCTTTATCGTTATTAAATTCACAAGTTTTTAAACCTATGCCTTTAGTAAAAGAGATAAAAAAAAAAAAAAAAAAAATCAATACAAATACTGCAACTTGAAAAAATACAGGATCTTACATATCCAGCTCTGTTGTCTACAGATCTTTTGTCTTATCAAAAAAATCATACAAAACAGTCATCTTTAATCTTTCTTTCAACAAAAATGTACTTAAATGTTTCCTTACAGAAAAAAAACTTATGCTTCACTATTTGTAAAATACTACAATGGGTAAACCATACCATGGGTGGGGTTCGAACCCGCGGTCAGAGAGTCTCAAAACTCGAGACCTTCGCGTAAGCTAGTGGCTTACGCAACAGTCTGGAGTTTTGAGACTCTGTCCGCGGGTTTGAACCCCACCCGTGGTATGGTTTGCAATTGTGTCATTACAATTTTGTGAGTAAAGTTACAAAGGGTATGTGATGTGTAGCATAAAAACTAACATTACTGTTATCTCATGGGGAATGTGTAAAACCTTTTAGAACCATAGATTGCCTTGGGAATCGGAGGTAATCAGGTTTGATCCAAGGAAGGTTTATGTACCTCCAGTTCCTCAGATCAAGAGGTTTTCACAAGCATCAAGACAACCATCCATGATGGGCACCGATTAATGATTTGCAATTCTAATTCAAGCAGAATCAGAGTTGGATTAAGATTTTGTAAGCCCCTGGGCTACAGGTACTGTAAGGCCCCTGGGCTACAGGTACTGTAAGGCCCCTGGGCTACAGGTACTGTAAGGCCCCTGGGCTACAGGTACTGTGAGGCCCCTGGGCTACAGGTACTGTGAGGCCCCTGGGCTACAGGTACTGTGAGGCCCCTGGGCTACAGGTACTGTGAGGCCCCTGGGCTACAGGTACTGTGAGGCCCCTGGGCTACAGGTACTGTGAGGCCCCTGGGCTACAGGTACTGTGAGGCCCCTGGGCTACAGGACCTGGAGGCCCTCCAGCTGGCACAGGACCCTGGGCTGCAGGACCTGGAGGCCCCCCAGCTGGTGCAGGACCTGAAGGCCCCCAGCTGGCACAGGACCTGGAGGCCCTCTAGCTGGCGCAGGACCTAGAGGCCCTCCAGCTGGTGGAGAACCCTGGGCTGCAGGACCTGGAGGCCCTCCAGCTGGGGCAGGACCCTGGGCTGCAGCCCATAAAACCCATGCCTTAATCGGGCCTTAAGCAGAAAACAAACATTTTTATTGCTACCTTTCTCAGCACTAAAAATCAAAAGTGGTACAGTGTTTGCTTGCTTTATTTCAGAGGAATTTTTATTCCTGGTAAGCTATGCAACCTAATATGCAAATTGCAGAAAAAATTAAAATTCTTTTAAAATACAAAAGTGCTTGCTTGAAATGCTTTTTAAGTAATCCAGTTAACTTTTGAAGAGAGAAAAAAAAAAAGAGGAAATAAAAGCCTTAATTACTGTATGTATTACTTTTTCATGTAATCCAGTTAACTTTAAAAAAGAAAAGAAAAAAAGAAAATAAAAACCTTAATTACTGTATTACTTTTTTACATAATCCAGTCAACTTATGAAAAGAAAAAAGGAACATTAAAGCCTTAATTACCATCAGTACTTCAATTTATTAACCAAATAAGCTGCTTCCCCAAGCAGAAATTTCCTAGGCTTCCAGTCCTCACACTCTCACATATGTATATGACTTTCTGGGTTTGAGATCTCTATTATTAATTTAAAGTATGAAAAGTGCTAAACCCACGTGGGTCATTCTGAGTAAGGAGTGGTGAAGGCTTGATGCTACGTCTGCTAAGCACAAGAAAGATGAGCAGTCTAAGCGTTCCCCAACAAACCATGGAACGGGTGGGATTTGAACTCATGGCGGGTGAGTTGTAAAACTCACTCGCCAATCTTAAGTTGTCTAATAAACACACAAGATTAGTAAAAGTCTCATATAACTCACCCTAAAGTAGTACAGGGAGTCCCAATCTTATGAGCTTATTGATTTACTATTATTTTTACCCACAAATCTTATAGAAAATCCTAATAAAGCAACAATTATGTACTATTATACACGTTTGTAACTAAAGATCGGCAATCGTAAAACAATTAGTTTTCAACAGAATATTTTTGTAGGCCACATTTGTAAATGATAATCATTGTAACTCACCACGGGGAAGTGGAAAAGAATTCTTCCTCACTAAGTCATATGTGTCGTAAGAAGTGACTAAAATACCAGGAGCAAGAGGCTAGTAACCCCTTCTCCTGTAGACAATACTAAATTTAAAACAAGAAACTCATTTTTTCTTTTTAGGTCCCCCTGCCTTGGTGGTATATAGCCAGTTTGTTGAAAAAAAAAAATGTAACTCAGGTGATCATAAGCCACGGACTCCCTGTACTATGTGAGTTTCTTTAGTAACAAGCAAAAGCATCTATATAATTATTTTGCATCTAACTTTGAAAAATGTTATGATATGGAAAGTTGACCCTCGTAGCATCTATGTTGATTAACCATTTCTTGTATTTGTAAGATAAATTTATAGATAAAAGCTGAAATGTTAGTACCATGGAGAATCTGAGGTTGTTTTTCATGTCAGTAACTAAGGAGTCGGAAAATCATTACCTTTGTTGCAAGAAAAAGTATAAAAAAAAATTCCAATCATAATCTTTGAATGATTTCCATATTGCACATTATTTCCAAGTGCATGAAATCAATAAAAGCATGAACACTCAAATTATTCTTGATTGTATGTTATAGATGCCAAAACCTAGCGTGGTGCGACTAAAGCTTCCAATCCTAGAAACAATAAACAATAGCGTCTACTGTCCGGAGGCTGCCATTAGATATTTGACAATATCAAACTGGCTACCCTCAAGCATTTCTATTAAAGCGGTTTTTGAGTTAAGCCTTATTAGTATTTTATTAAAAGCTTCCCAATTTCTAAAGAGAATTAGCCCAATATTTTCCCCACTAAAATTAGCATTGCAAACACTGTAATAAAGTAAAATTAGAGCAAAAAAAGCAAAGATAAAAAGTAGTATACCCTTTGAGTGGAAATGTTCCAGTGAAGTTTCTTCTGAAAATTCCAAAATACCAACTCAAATGCCTCTCATTATTTACATTACAGAAATTATCATCTACAACAATGAGCATGAGTGTGTATGTGTGTGTGTGTAAATATATACAGTACTAGGCATTGTTTTGTGACATTAAAGCATATATCACACATGATAATAGTATATATATATAGAGAGACTGGACCAGTGTATGAGACTACTCATGTGGATAAGTCTCCATATTCTGCATTCCATTTTTCGTATGTAGATATTGTGGACTGAGGGACTGATCTACGGATCTTTTTCAGAGATTCTTTAAAATCTGCGAGAGTGATTCCTCGTACTTCCGATGGATCACAAGACACAACTTCCTCAGGATTCAGTTCTGCAAAAATGAAGTTAGGATATCTCTTAACAACAAAATAACAATAATAGATAATCACACTATAAACTTTTCTTTTTTCTTTTAAGGTTACCATGCCTCAATTAGATATGGCCGGTGTGTTGAAAAATAATTTATACATACTATCAAAACATTTTATAACAATATCTCCAAGAGAATGTCATGAAAATTATATTAAAATGCATTCATTCATGCATTGTCTAGTTCATATTTGCACTGTTTTCTCTTATTATATCAGCCTATCTATGTCAGTCTTCGTGCAGCCACCAGTAACAGCCTGGATGATCAGGCCCTGATCCACAGCGAGGCCTGGTCACAGACCGGGCTGCAGGTGCACTGACCCATGAAACCCTCTCCAGGTATAGCTGTGGGGGGCACTGACCCCTGGAACTCCCTCCAGGTATACCTGGAGTATATCTGGAGAGGGTTTCAGGGGTCAACACTCCCACAGCCCGGTCTGTGACCAAGATGTGACCTAGCTCGATCAACTGATATCCAGGTACCTATTTACTGCTAGGTGAAAAGAGATAACTGGTATAAGGAGATCTGTCTATAGCTCTCTACCAGGATTTGAACCCAGGTCCTTTTTGATTGAGAACCAAATGCTCTACATTTTTTCTCTTACTCTCACTGATGTAAATTTGACCAAGAAAAAATAATTAATTTGCTAGAAAATGCTCAAATAGATCTTAAAACTATATGTTTAAAATAAAATAGATTTTAAACCCGCTGGACATCTCTCACCGAGGCAGGGTGACCCAAAAAAGAAATACTTTCACCATCATTCACACTATCACCGTCTTGCCAGACGTGTGCAAATATGACAGTTCAGGTGTCCCTCTAAACAGCAAAAATATCAGTAACCCATCCTTTAGAGTGCATGCACTGTACTTCCCACCTCACAGCTCAAGTCCCAAATACAGTGGACCCTTGCTATTCGAACACTCCAAAACTCACCATCATTCCAGAATGTTGTTCAAGTGCTGTTACCAAACAAATTTATTCCCATAAGGAATGCTGTAAATTAGAAGAGTCCATTTCAGATCCCCAAAAATACACTTATAAAAGCACTTAAAATAATAAGCTTACATAAAAGGGTGAGTTTTGGAGTGTTCGAATAGCGAGGGTCCACTGTAATGTTAAATAGATTCTTGTTTATCACTTACCTCTAATTGGGGCAAGAGCTGCATCCTTGGCCAGGGATGTTAGATCAGAGCCCGAGTATCCTTCAGTAAGGCCGGCCAATATATCCATGTCTCGAGCACATATTTCTGACTTTTGCTTCACCACAAGCTTACTGAGTAATAATGTGCGTGTGTTCTTGTCTGGTAGTGATACATAAACTCTCTTGCTGAAGCGTCTGTAAACATAAAACTTAAAATTAGCACAGATTTACAGATCTGCTGATAATTTATCTACATGTGAATCTTTTTTTTTTCTATCTCAATTGCTATTTCCCACCAAGGCAAGGTGACCCAAAGAGGAAAATACTTTCATGAACATTCATTCATTTAATATCTGTCTTTCCAAAAGAGTGGTGACAATGCAATCAGATTACTTCTGACTGCAGTATCCCCACATCTCCTTCAGAATGCAGTCAGTGCCCCTCCCACCTCCAGGACTCAAGTCTGACTAAATGGTTTCCCCCGAGTCCCTTCAAAAATATTATCTTGCTTACACTCCAAAGCCTTATTTTTCTTTTAACAATGACCATCTCCTAGACAGGGTGACCCAAAAAAAACAGAAATTGCTTTCTTCTTTTTACATTTAGGTGCTCCTTGACTTATGACAGAGCTACGTTCTGATGAACCCATTGTAAGTAGAAAATACCATAAGTCAAATATGATACGATAAATAAGTAAATAAATAGTTACAGGTTTGCCATAACTGATCCGGCAATCACTGATCCGGTTCCATCACTAATCCAATACTAATTTTGGCTAGCATATCTACTGACAGGTTAATTCAGTTGACAGGCGAACTGCTAAAAGGTCTAGAGCATTGCAGTTTTATAAGTGAACAAGAAATAATGAATGTTTATTTACATAAGTAAATAAACAAATAATCACTGTAACTAAATACTAGTATTGAAAAGTAAATAAATGAATACAAGTTTATCCTATCAATAAATGAACAGTACTGAATATGCTTTGCTATCGCACCATTGTAAAGTCAAAATAATGTAAGTTGAACTATCGTAAAGCAAGGAGTATCTATAGTAATGTATACAGGAGGAGGAGTTATTAGCATGTTGCTCCTGGCATTTTAGTCGCCTCTTACGACATGCACAGCTCATCGAAGAAGGATTCTTCTCCGCCTTCCCATGGAGACTCCAAAGCATCGGCAGTTTCCCACCGAGGCAGGGTGACCCAAAAACAGAAGAAACACTTTCATCATCATTCAAATCTTGCCAAAGGCGTGCCTCCAAAGCATTTTTTTTTATTAACACATCGGCCGTTTCCCACCAAGGTAGGGTGGCCCGAAAAAGAAAAACTTTCATCATCATTCACTCCATCACTGTCTTGCCAGAGGCATGCTTACACTAGTTATAAAACTGCAACATTAACACCCCTCCTTCAGAGTACCGGCAATGTACTTCCCATCTACAGGAATCAAATCTGGCCTGCCGGTTTCCCTGAATCCCTTCATAAATATTACCTTGCTTACACTCCAACAGCACATCAAGTCCTAAAAACCATTTGTCTCCATTTGCTCCTATCTAACACGCTCATGTACGCTTGCTGGAAGTCCAAGCCCCTTGCACACAAAACCTCCTTTACCCCCTCCCTCCAACCTTTCCTAGGCTGACCCCTACCCACCCTTCCCTCTACTACAGATTTATACACTCTCGAAGTCATTCTATTTCGTTCCATCCTCTCTACATGTCCAGACCACAAATATTATGCATATTACCCGAAGCATATCGAGTAAAAAAAATAAAAACTAACACACTCCCTTGAATCCATTCATAATTTCACATTAAAAAGATACTAAACCACAGATTACCCAAGTACCTTAAAGCAGCATCATCCAGTTCCTGTGGCCGATTTGTAGCCCCCATGATGAGAATTCTCTCGTCAGGATCTGACTTGAGTCCATCAAATTCAACAAGAAACTCAGTTTTAAGTCTTCTTGAAGCCTCATGTTCTCCTTCTCTTCTCTCACACAGCAGAGAGTCTATTTCATCTATGAAGATAATTGCTGGCTGTAAACACAACAGAATACCATTAATGAGTAACTAATATTAGGATTATTCTTCTTTCAATACGTCGGCTGTTTCCCACCGAGGCAGGGTGGCCCAAAAGAAAAAACGAAAGTTTCTCCTTTTACATTTAGTAATATACGTATACAGAAGAAGGGGTTACTAGCCCCTTGCTCCCGGCATTTTAGTCGCCTCTTACGACATGCATGGCTTACAGAGGAAGAATTCTGTTCCACTTCCCCATGGAGATAAGAGGAATAAGAACAAGAACTAGTAAGAAAATAGAAGAAAACCCAGAGGGGTGTGTATATATATGCTTGTACATGAATGTGTAGTGTGACCTAAGTGTAAGTAGAAGTAACAAGACATACCTGAAATCTTGCATGTTTATGAGACAGAAAAAATACACCAGCAATCCTACCATCATGTAAAACAATTACAGGCTTCCATTTTTACACTCACTTGACAGGATGGTAGTACCTCTCTGGGCAGTTGCTGTCTACCAACCTACTACCACAGGATGGTAGTACCTCCCTGGGTGGATGCTGTCTACCAACCTATTACCACAGGACGGTAGTACAGTGGACCCCCGCCTAACGAGCAAAATTCATTCCAGAAGCCTGCTCAAGTGCCATTACCGAACAAATTTACTTCCTTAAGAAATAATGTCACGTAGGTTAGTCTATTTCAGACCCCCAAAAATACACTTCCACAAGCACTTACAATATTATACTTACATAATTGTACGATTTCTGGGGTGCTCGTTAGGCGGGATTCCACTGTACCTCCCTGGGTGGTTGCTGTCTACCAACCTACTACCACAGGATGGTAGCACTTCCCTGGGTAGCTGCTGTCTACCAAACTACTACCAAAGGATGGTAGCACTTCCCTACGTGGCTGCTGTCTACCAACCTACTACCACAGGATGGTAGTACCTCCCTGGGTGGTTGCTGTCTACCAACCTACTACCACAGGATGGTAGTACCTCCCTGGGTGGTTGCTGTCTACCAACCTACTACCACAGGATGGTAGCACCTCCCTGGGTGGTTGCTGTCTACCAACCTACTACCACAGGATAGTAGCACCTCCCTGGGTGGCTGCTGTCTACCAACCTACTACCACAGGATAGTAGTACCTCCCTGGGCGGTTGCTGTCTACCAACCTACTACCACAGGATGGTAGTACCTCCCTGGGTGGTTGCTGTCTACCAACCTACTACCACAGGATGGTAGTACCTCCCTGGGTGGTTGCTGTCTACCAACCTACTACCTTGGAAATATTATTAATTATTATTATAAATGCATATGAATGAAATAACGGACTAATTCTTCAAGTCACTGACTTGTGAAATCCTAAAGAGTGGCTTGCCATGGATGTGAACCCTTCATTCAGTGAGTTCATTATGTCAATGAAGGAAGTGAAACAACTGAATTCATAAGTCAATGAATGAAATGAAATAAAATTTAATTCCTGAAGTCAATGAATGGAATAAAATGAATCACTTAATTCCGGGCTTAAATAAGGTGTACGTGTATTAATATTAAGTAGTGTTAGTTCTAGTCTAAGTCTGTTTGCAGTGATTTGCATAATCACAAAAGTTTCAAAAAAGTTTAAAAAATACTATTTACCCAGCCAATTATAATTTTAAGTATTTGTATTTTTTACCAAACAGCCATTGAATGTCAAGGAAGGGTGACTCAAAGAAGGAAACATATTCACCATCATTCATTCAATACCTGGCTTGTCACAGGTGCATGGACAACAAAATTCTTCTAACAAGACACATTAGTGGCATTTGTGTCATGTCACCTGACATTTTGTCAGTAATTATGCACAATATCATGAATGGAACAATACACAAATAACCTGTAGATGGGAGAATAGGAGAGAGAAGCTTATGATGATATTTTGGTCCGACGTGGGCCATTTATAAGTCACACTAACGTGATGGTGAAGGAGTCAGTCCCCCTCTCCTATATATACTGGCTCCCTCACTCTCATGTGTTAGTGTGACTTGTAAATGGTCCAAGTTATAAGCTTCTCTCTCCTGTGTCCGGGTTATTTGTGTAACTCTGAAACATAACATCCTCTCTTTGTCAGTTATCCCATTACAGACAAAAATATTTCACCTGCAGTTCCCTGGCCACAGAAAACAGGGCTTTAACCAGCTTCTCTCCTTCACCCACGTATTTACTAGTTAGTGTGGACGCACTGATATTGAAGAAAGTAGCTGAACTTTCACTTGCCACAGCTCGTGCCAACATTGTTTTTCCATTACCTGTGAGAAGAATACTTCCAGTCACACATCAGAGAAACACATGAGACCTAACACCAAACAAATACCCACAAATAATTACTGTGTTTTGAAGCATATAAGAAGAACCTTTATTTTTTAAAATACAACCCTCAAAATCACCGTGCTTTCTACTCAGAGAAGGTCAAGCTTGGTGTCAAGCTTGAGATCTAGCAATAATTCTATTTAACAAAGAGAACAATTAAAAAATAATAAATAAACAGAGGATATTCCATAAATTTAAAGTGTGTCTTATATGCCACAAAATACAGCACATAATTCATCAAAACAATTATTGGTAACTTAAATGAAGAGAAATCTTTTGATTAACGCTGAACGGGTGTCCCTGCCTTTGTAAAGTAGATGTGTTCCAGGCTCACAGCAGCTGTACTATGCTCAAACAGGTTTTTTTTTTTTTTAATACACTGGCCATCTCCCACCAAGGCAGGGTAGCCTTGGTGGGAGATGACCAGTCTCTCCCCAAGGCTACCCTGTATGTACACCCTGTATCTACACACCTCTGTCTTGCCAGAGGTGTGTAGATACTACAGTTCGGAAGTCCCTCCAAACAGCAAATATCCCCATGCATCCTTCAGAGAGCAGGCACTGTACTTCTCACCTCCAGGACTCAAGTCCAGCTAGCCAGTTTCACTGAATCCCTTCACAAAATATTACCTTGCTCGCACTACACAGATTGTCAAGGTATCAAGACAGAATTCCATACAAGATCCACAATATAAATTGCAAACCTCACTAATACATAATAAATGTAGTATATCACATATACAGAGTAACTGATAGGAATGAGACACTACACAATAGCAAACTGCCATAAAACAAATCTGCATAAAGCAAGGAAAGCCCGTACAGGTGCTCCTTGACTTACAATGGTTTGACTTTACAATGGTGCAAAAGCAATTACTTTGGAGATGAAATGGAAGATAATTACCCAGCACAAAGGCGGTAAGTCCTTAACTTGTATTCATTTATTTAAGTTTCAATACTGGTATTTAGTTAGTTACAGTAATTATTTGTTTGTTTATTCAGTGATAGTAGTTATTCATTTATTTGTTTATTTAGCATATCACATTCATATTTGACTTACAATATTTTCAACTTACGAAGGGTTTGTCGGAACGTGACCCCATCGTAACTCAAGGAGCACTTCTATGTTTTTCAAAGCAGAAAAAAACATTAAGTCACAGTTATGTAACATTTTGCCTATAATCCTAGCAGTTTCTTGGTGTGTCTTTTTTATTATGCAATGAAAATGGGTTGTACCTGGAGGACCAAAGAGCAGCAAGCCTCTAGCTGGTGCACGTAGGCCCGTGAAGAGTTCTGGCCGCAGTGCCGGCAATATTACAATCTCCTGTAGAGCTTTCTTCGCAGTCTGCAATTCATGTATCTCTTAATATTTAGTTACAAATAAAAGCGATCTTTGTAATACATCATACCACTATCACTGTCTTGCCAGAGACATGCAGATATGACAGCTTAGATGTCCCTCTAAACAGCAAATATCCCAAACCTCTCCTTTACAGTACAAGCATTGTACTTCCCACCTCCAGGATTCAAGTCCAGCTAAATGGTTTCCCTGAATTCCTTCACAAAATATTACCTTGCTCACACTCCAACAGCTCGTCAAGTCCCAAAAACCAATCATCTCCACTCACTCCTATCTAACACATGCTCACACATGCCTGTATTAATATGATGGTCTTAGTTGCTAATCTAATAAAGGAATCACTACTGAAGACTATTTAAAAAACAGTTCAAGAATGGCCCAGGAAATAATGATGTACAGTGGAACCTTGGCACTTAAACTTAATTGGTTCTAGAAAGCTGTGTGAGTGCTGATCTGTTTGAGTACAGAACAAATTTTTCCTAACCAATTTCCTTTTTGGTTGGATGTTATCACTAACCCTCTTAGGCCCCATTGTGACTTATTTATACAAATAAATTTAAAAAAAACAAAAAATGCGAAGAAACACAAAATACATAGTTTACAGTGAAGTTCTGGCAGGTCATATTTGTTTGGTCAAATACTGAGCAAATGGTCGTCTACCGAGTGATTTGTTTACCGAACAAAGCGTTCAAATACCAAATTGTTTGAGTATGGAGCTGTTCAAGTACTGAGGTTCCACTGTTCTGTACTGTTATTCATGGGAAAACACTAAACCTGTAGGAATCAAAGTGGACGGGGAATGGGAAGGTATTAGGTTTGGTTCAAAGAGGAGGAGGGTAGCTTCAATTCCTTGGAACAAGAGCCCTCACTAATAAGCACATTTTTAACTAAAAATAAAAAAAAAAATTATTTGCAAATTACCGACCTCCTGTATATCAGTTTTACACATTAAAAAATGTCCAATACATTAAGATACGAGCCTGGCTCATGGCCAGGTTCATAGCCTGGCTCATGGCCGGACTCTGGGAGTAGAAAAACTCTGGAACCTCATCTAAAATATATGAAAGGTAAAGTATTTACAAGTGAGCAGCATCAATAACTCACCCCTTGACCAGCTATGTCATCCCACGACACCGGAGGTGAAGAATCGATGATCTCATCCATGATGCCATGTGCCAGTTTGCTATCCACTCCTTTCAGAGACGCCGACGCACAACGTCTGTGTGTTGGTGTGCTCTTCGGTGTCCCATTACTGCCGTTTCCACCAAGACCGGAACCGGCGGAGCCTCGCCGTTTCAGAGGCGAGCCCATCGAATGTCCGCTACTCTGAAAAATTATACGTGGTAAATATTTTATTTTTCAACTGAACTTCTGCTAAAATTATGCAAAACAAATTCAGGAAAAAATCAGGTTTTGCAATAATGATGTGAAGAAACATTCATGTTTTATCCCTCAGTTCATCCTCAATCTGACAACTAATACATTTTATACTGTACATAGGTCAGTTTACAGTTAGGTTACAGTAACAACCAAGGTAGTAGGTTAGTACACTGCAAACATCCAGGGAGGTACTATCCTCCTGTCATACAAGTCTGAAACTACAAATTGTTCCAATATTTTGCATTCTAAAAGGCTATTCACTCTTTTTTTTTTTTTTGTATGTCTGAAGAACATTTAAATAACAGGAAAAAACTTTTAAATTCTTACTTACATTCAGTATATGTTTATATTTACTTTGTGTTTCTAAGTAATTCTCATTCCAGTATTATTTCTTTTCTAATCTAGTAGGCCTGGTCTGAGACCAGTTCATAAGGGAAGCAATGATCCCTGGAAACATTAATATACGTTCCTGTTTATGACTCATTAAACTTTAATAGCACAGGTGCAAATAAACCAGGAAACGAGTGGGATTTGAAGCCATGGTGAGTCTTAAAATACACAAGCCAGTGTGTTAACCACTGGACCACCTTGGTCTAAGATTCATCCAACTAGGTATATTTCTATAAAAATATACCACTGGGCCAGCTGGTTACAATAAGATTTACCTAACTAGGTATATTTCTATAGAAATATACCTAGTTGGGTAAATCTTATTTAAGTCAGGTGGCCCAGTGGTTAACACACTGGCCTGTGTGTTTTAAGACTCACTCGCCATGGCTTCAAACCCCACTTGTTCGCTGGTTCCTATTTAATATCATGTCTACTGCATATATTGCCATAATCTATGAGTTGTTTTCCTAGACACATGAACTATTTTTTTTTTTACACGCTGGCTATCTCCCACAGAGGCAGGGTGACCTGAAAAAGAAACATTTTCACCATCATTCACATTATCACTGTCTTGCCAGAGGCACACAAATACAACAGTTCAGATATCACTTTAAACAGCAAATGTCCCAAACCCCTCCTTCAGAGTGCAGGCACTGTACTCCCCACCTCCAGGACTCAAGTCTGGCTAACTGGTTTCCCTGAATCCCATCACAAAATATATTTTCACTAACTACTTGGTTACAAATAAACCCACAGCATCTTCAGAACATCTCTGGTGGTAAACAAGATAGTTTGCTATAACAAAAATAAACATGTAGCATACATTGAGGCTGCCACGAAGTAGTGAACATTGATGTCGTTCACAATACACAAACAACCCACACAAAGGAAAATGGAGCTTATGACAACGTTTCGGTCCAGCTTGGACCATTTACACAGTCACACTGTGACTGGTAATGGGCCAAGTTGGACCGAAATGTTGTGGTAAGCTCCCCTCTCCTATGTGCGGGTTATTTGTGTATTGTTCCAGTCACGGTGTTGTGCCTTTTTGTTGTTCACATCATTCACAAGTTGCCTCTCCAGCAGTATCAGACGAGTTTTACTAACCGGATTTGATAACTGTCGCCTGACACTGGGTGGAGTGCTGGGATGTCTGCTGTCTCTAGTCTTGGTGACAGCTCTGGAACCCATGTTTCGAGGAAGTGTCTGACTTTTATTACTTAAAGTTGTGATGCGCTTGGTTGAGGGGATCTTCTTGTAAGTCTTGGCATCTTTAAAAGAAAATATTTAACTATGAAACGAGGTAAAGCAAAACATTTTGTTATGATACAAGTGTTGATCAATGAGCAGGTAAATTCCACATAGACAGAAAATAAGCACGGAGTAGAAGGGATCTATTATTATTATAATCAAAGCTAAGTGCTAAAGAGAAAGATCTAAATATTTCAATCTCAATCAGACTGCAGAAAAGGGTCTGAGGACAAAATATAGAGAATCATTTCCAGTTTCCACTGCAGATATTTATTTACATTAAGTAGTTTGTAAGTTTTAGAATTAGTTTGCCCAAAATACTCAGCATAATAATTGGCTTTATTTTCAATGTGCAGTTGTAATAATTTTTTTTAATATGATCATCATCTCCCACAAGGCAGGGTGACCCGAAAAAGAAGAAATGAAAGTTTTTTTATTTAGTAATGTATACAGAAGGAGTTACTAGCCCTATGCTCCCAGCATTTTAGTCGCCTTTCACGACACACATGGCTTACAGAGGAAGGATTTTAACCCACTTCTCATGGAGTAATTGTATTTTTTTTAACAAACCAGCCGTATCCTATCGAGGCAGGGTGACCTAAAAAGAAAAATGAAAGTTTCTCGTTTTAAATTTAGTAATGTATACAGAAGGTGGTTGATTGTAATTGTATCAAACTTTATTTCTACAAAAACTGCATCAAAACTGAAACCAAATATACAGCAAACCCATCCAGTATAGCTTACATGTATAATTCAAGCCAAAGATTTTAATTTTATTCTGTGCTTAACTTTCCATCCATGTGGGATTTATGAGTGAAACACTATGTTTCAACTTACTACTGCAGCTACATTACATAGAGCAGCAAAAATGTAACAAAAAGCACAACCAAAAGCAATACTCAAAAAAAGAGAGAGTCATTATAGTGTGGCTGGAACAATTCATTGTAAACCCACAATTTGTAGAGGAAAAGTTAGATAATATTTTGGACCATACTGGATACCATTATCAAGTCATTACAATGCTTCAAGACAAGAAAATGCCATTTTGGACCATACTGGACCATTATAGTCATTACAATGCTTCAAAACAGATGAAAATGCCATCTAAAGTTTCCTCTCCAAGAACTCGATTTAAGCAGTAATGAACAACTGTTGATGAATAAACAGAGAGGTGGACGGGAGGCTTGAACCATGGTCCTCACATTAACAGGTCCTCACCTATGTCAAATTGTGGCTTAACACAAAAAATGGCATCGGCCCAAAACTTGCAAAAATCATTCACAGTTGTTTGTTATTCAAAACGGTGCATGAAGCAAGCATATTACAGGAAATTTCAAAGTAACGAATGGCATGCATTCCCGATGTTCTCATTACTGAAGGTATTGTCTTCCAGACACTCTAACTACTGAAGATATTGTCTTCCTATCATTCCAATAACAGGTACAGTATACCCTGTTTAAAACACACAACCAACTTTCCTATAGAAAACATCAATATAAGTGATGATTATGCTGTGTCTCACACACTCGTAACTGCAGATTGGCAGTCATAAGCCAATTATTTTATATTATATCTCATGCCCCTCATCATGTAGCCAATGACAAAAATTCAGACGAGGGTTTTGGAATTACTTTGGGGCAACAAGTAACATTACTCTTCACCTTAAATACTTTTTTCCCCACGTTTTGTTCAATATTTTAACCTAAGAGCCTAACTGCATGTTGTTTTGTACTCAGGAATTGTTTACCATCCACCATAATTCCCATCATAACTGAATGAGGTAGAACAAGTAAAAACTTACACATACCAGGCACTAACGGATGCTGGAACAGTTAAGAACTGAAGTCTTTTGATTCTAAATAAAAAAATACATATCAGTAAACTACCAAACAGTGTAGAAAATACTCTAGAAGCATTTATGAAAGCATGCATTAAGTTATTAAATTTGAAATAATTCTGATAAATCCACAACTAGAAACTGAATTTTAATAAGAAATATTAATATACAATAGTCTGTGCTGGTTTTTTTATAAGCTTAAAGGGCAGGTAAGGTAGTTGTGACCAATTTAGTTATTGAGGATCAATGGTTATCAAGGTTATCAGGAGCCAAGGGTAGGGAAGGAGAGTGCAGGAGAAGTGGGCGTTATATTGATGCTGTCTCTGAGAGAAGCCTTTATCTTAAACTGATTTTTCAGGACATTATCAATAACTTTATTTTATATTCCAATGATATTTCAGTTTCTTCAATATCCATTACTTCAGCAAGCAGAAGCCATGACATTTCTTTTATTAGTGTGCAAGCAGAACAAAGAACAGTAGTAAAGGATGTAGTGTATGACAGATATTAGATCACTGTAGTAGTATACATGCTTTCTCAAACTGCACTACACTACCATTAGAATTAACTATCACGAATATCTCTATTATAATAAAGTACAAAGGTGAGTAGGCAGAGCTGATACAGTTTGTCATATGATTCAGATTTTCTGGTGCACAGAAAGCACTTTAATATACAGATCTATTAATACAAAAGAATGCCAGTGAAAAATTAAACCAAGCGCTTTTCTGTAGTTAAACACATCTTCGAAGAACTAACTAGTTCCTCCAGACATGTGGGTTTCAATGTTCAAAATGCTCTTTTTTTTCCTTTAACAAGGCAGCCGTCTCCCACTGAGGCAATGTGACCCAAAACAGAAACAATATTAATTCTATTTTATTAATATTTTACTTTTTTTTTTGTAATATATAATTTTTTTTAGAACTAAGTATACTCTGCTGTTAGAATAATTACAGCAATCCCTCTCTTCATGCAAATTGGTATTTCAACCAGTAATTCCCAGTGTGCAGTATAAATTTGTTTTCATGCTACCATCATGATTTGAAAAACGTAATCATAATAATCAAGTTGAGCGCTAAACTTGAAAGGGTCATACAGCTGAAAAAAGTAATGAAGATTCCCAACAACGAAGAACTGTCTTACTGACACGATTATGATTACTACAGTTGTCATGGGCTTGTAATGTAAATAACACACCAAGCAAGGAGTCACCTCTGATGAACTAAAATATTTATAAATTTAGCTTCACACATTTTTGGTTACACCGTGAATAATTTTTTATTTCTTACCGCAATTTTTATTAGATATGATGCATTTATATAACCATGGAAGGCTTGAAATAGTGCAGTAGTGCCAGAATTTCACAATTTTATCTTGAGTTATTTTAAATACATTAGATCAAGTGACTATTAGTTAGATTCATTACCCATTAGTTCAAGGGGTTCATGAACAAGTAGGAAAACTGGCATTGGTAATATAAACATGAAAGTTTGATATCACTGTTAGTACGAAATCAGGAGGAAAGATGATGCAAAAACCACTTGGACAGAAGAGTGAGACAGGTGAAAAATAATCTGACTATTTTAGCTTCGGTCAGATCTCTCTCAAGTGACAAGTGGTCTTAAGAGGCCAAAATATACAGACTAATTTTTACCCAATTCATTTTCCTCCAAGTGGTTTGTCATTTTAATCAATTAGTATTTAAGGAACTTCAATTAAATCAAGAGAGAAAATGTTCCAGAAAGAGAGAGAGAGAGAAAAGAGAGTATGAGCTACCTTCAGAAGGTTTTTGTGAGTGAGTGGGCCCAACTCGCCGATCGGAAGAATTTCGCCCTGAATCAGTGAGAGTCATGACCTGTGGGGCTACACGTGCCCGCGGCTTATTAGTGTGACCTGGGGAATGATTCGCGAGCCCTCGATTGCCACTGGCATTCGCCTTAACCCCCCCACTGAAACGAGGGGGGGTGTGCATGATGCGGGGGGCAGGGGAAGCTGGGGGGTGAGGGTGGTGAGGAGGGGCACATCCAACTCCAGCTGCTGCAGGTGAACCAGCGAATCTAGAAAAACAATAACACTTTCATGCAACAAATAAACATGTACTAGGATGTGTTTTTATTACTACAAAAACATTGTTTTGAATAAAGTAAAAAAACAAAATTCTTGTTTTGGATGAAGAAACAAAAATACAGTGGACCCTCGGTTAACGAATACCCCGGAAATCGTGCAATTATGTAAGTATAATTTTGTAAGTTCTTGTGGAAGTGTATTTTTGGGGGTCTGAAATAGACTAACCTACGTGAAATTTTTCCTTAAGGGAGTAAATTCGTTCGGTAATGGCACTTGAGCAGACTTCAGGAGTGAAGTTTTTACGAAACTCGGGGGTCCACTGTATTGTACTAGGATGTGTTTTACTGCTAAAAACACATTATTCTGGATGAAGTAATATAGAATACGTGTGTTTTATCACTAAAAATGTTTTGTTTTGAACAAACAGAAAATATACCAGGATGTGTCTGATACCACAAAAAAAATTTGTTTTGGTTAAAGAAAGAGAAAAATAAATGCAATTAAACTATAATTGCTTGACCAATGGTATACAGAAAAATATTAACTTCTACTTTACTTACCTGAACTATTTGTGACAATAAACACTAACTAATGCAATTGTAAAATAACTTTTTTTGAGCTCTTTGTGAGAATTAAGAGAAATTATACACAACTAACAGGACTCAAAAATAATACTGCACCGTCAAAATCTACATTTTTACAAAAAGATAAAAATAAACAATATTCTTATGTAGAAATCTTCTAACAAATATTTATTACAGCTCATGGTAATGTATAAAATGGAATTAAACACCAGCTAATGGGGTTCTAAAGTAACATACAAGAAAAACATACAGAACATCAATTAAAATATAAAACTAAAGAATATCAATAAAGAATTAAAAGCAATGCATTGTTACAGAAATTATTAATACGTACTTGATTCAAAAACTAAAAAAAATTGTATATGTACATATTACATTGTGGACAATGTTATCAGGAAGCAACTGAGCCAGAATATATTAGACAACATGCACTCTATTAAAGATAATACATGTATACTCTATATATATATAAGAGAAGAAAGAGATCGCAATACCGTGGCTGCAACACATGACAACTAAGCCACAACTCAACAGAGGAAACTTTAGACAACATTTCACTTGGTTGTGGGCCACCATCACCTCAGTAATGATCCATAATGGACAAAATCATCATCTACAGTTTCCTCCACAAATTGCAGGTTAGTTTTGCACATTATAACATTTAAGAGTGAGAAACCACACAAAACATGCACAGATTAAATTAGAAAAATTGTATCTGCTTGTAGATATAGTAGTAAGCTTCCTCATTAAACTCCATATAGTGCATTTTTTTGTACATGCGAGTGATATAGTGCAACAAAAATTGAATATCATGTGCAAAACCCTTCACAGTACAGTACAACCCTCATATCCACTGATTCTGTATCCATTGTTTCAGTTATCCATGGTTTACTGTGGCCCAAAAAATACCTCTGAATATTGCATAATAATGGCCTCAAAGTGCAAAAGTAGAGAAGTTGGCAGTTGTTCAAAGCCTAAGAGAAGCCATGAAGTGCTTCTCATCAGTGAGCGATAAATTATGCACAATAAGTGGAGAATTATCAATTAAACTTTATAATGGGTATGTATAGGACTTGTTTATAGGGTTTGCTACTATCCACAGTTTTGGTATCTGTGGCAGGTCCTTGGAACACATCCCCCATGGATATGGGGGTCTTACTGTATGTGCTATTCAATTCTGGATGTACTTTTTCAACTGCATTTTCAAAAAAAATCACACTACACAGACTAGCTATATAAGAGTGCTTTCTCTAGTATAAAATGGGATGTTGAAAAATAAGGTACAGTACAGTAACTGAATGTGTACCTCTACTTGCTGCACATTATTTATATAAAATTTACTCATTAAATTCTAAACACATTATTTAAAATCTTGAAAACATTTTTTTATATAAAATTAAAAAGGTTAAACAAATGTACCATCTTTATCAGTCTAAAATGTCAAACGACTTTTTATAATACGTACTTCAATACTGAATTAATACTCTATACTGACACAAGAAGATGCAGATGACTCGACCCCTGCAACCACAACTAGGTGAGTACAGCACAAGGCAAAAACATACGTAATATACCTGTGACCTTTTTCAAGAATTTTCCTACTTCTTAAGCCTGGCTGATCAACCAGGCTGTTCCTGATGGCTTTGATGGATATGTGGGCTCACTGGCCCACATATTCTCACAACCTGGTTGATCTGCCACTTGGCGAAAATACTGATCGAGTTTCCTCTAAGACTTCTACAACTTGTCCTGGCAGCGTTTCTGATATCTTCTGGTAGAACGTTGAATATTCTAGGATAGTAAATGTTGATATAATGTATCAATCTTCATCGGTACAATGTTTTACTTTGTGTGAAGCTTCATTAAGTCTTGTTAAGGCTTACACAAAATGAAATACTGCTGTAATAAAAGCTTGCTAACACTATTTATTACAAAAAGGCCTCACTTTATGTTGTTTTGCTTTTTGTCAGTTCTCAATTAAACCCATTCTTTATTTTTTCGGTACCTGTTTCACTATTCCAGCATTTTTCGGTACAAAAAAGTGTGTACTGTACATTCATTTCACTTTCCTATCGTTTTTTCTTTAGGCCTAGCTCTATTGTGCACTTAATATATGATAGTGTAAACAAGTTATCAGGCTTTTATATGCATTTGAAAGCAAAAAGAGGCTATGTTCCACTTTTTGGTGATTTTTGCTTTACAGCGGCAACCCAGAACCTAACCTGCTGTATGAGAGGGACCCTCCTGTAGTATTATTTTTATTATTATTTGTTGTTTAACACATAGGTCATTTCCCATCGAGGTAGGATGGAACCCACAGGGGTGATGGTTGTAATACAAAGCCTGGGGTAATGGGAGTCATACAAAGCCTGAGGTAATGGGAGTCGTACAAAGCCTGAGGTAATGGGAGTCATACAAAGCCTGGGGTAATGGGAGTCATACAAAGCCTGGGGTAATGGGAGTCATACAAAGCCTGGGGTAATGGGAGTCACACAAAGCTTGGGGTAATGGGAGTCATACAAATCCTGGGGTAATGGGAGTCACACAAAGCCTGGGGTAATGGGAGTCATACAAAGCCTGGGGTAATGGGAGTCATACAAAGCCTGGGCTAGAGGGAGTCATACAAAGCCTGGGGTAATGGGATTCACACAAAGCCTGGGGTAATGGGAGTCACACAAAGCCTGGGGTAATGGGAGTCACACAAAGCCTGGGGTAATGGGAGTCACACAAAGCCTGGGGTAATGGGAGTCACACAAAGCCTGGGGTAATGGGAGGGAATCATGTTTGGTTCAAGGAAAGAAAGGATAGGTCCAACTCCTTGGATCAAGAGCCCCTCACCAGCACCTCCCTTGAGGAGATAAAAGCTAGCTCTATATACCTGGAGAGTGCTCAAGGGGTCAATGCCCCCACAGTCTGGTCCATGACCAGGCCTGGTGGTGGATCAGGACCTGATCAACCAGGTTGTTACTGCTGGCTGCACATAAACTGACGTTCAAGCCACAGCCTGGCTGGTCAGCTACTGCTCTAATATTTTACTCTTAGGCACCATTTTTTTTCAAATTCAGACATGAAATTTGGGTATCAAGTTACCCAATTCATTTCAAAGTTTCTCAAAATTATAAAGCAGATACAGGCATGCCTCACTTTAACCCTTAAACTGTCCAAACATAGATATACGTTTGGAGCTCTACGCATGTGAACGTAGATCTACGTTTGAACAGTTTAAGGGTTAAGGCACTTTGCTTTAGAGAGCTTCACTAATACGGCTCTTTTCAATTACATATATTCGTGTTTATTATTTTTGGCGCTTGTCTTGCTCTTAAGATGGTTTTCGGCTGTGATGAGCATTTCTTTAATTGTTATTTTTATTTCTGCATCGTTGTTTTAGGCCTAGCACTATTGTGCACTTAATAAATGATGGTAAACGTTTTTTAGGCTTTTATATGCACTGGCAAGTGGAAAAAAAAGGCTGTGATTTGCATTAAGGTGATATTGGCTTTACAGCAGCAGTCTGGAACCTAACCTGCTATATTAGCCAGGTACGTATTCCTGTATACGAAATGAGGGATTTCTGGGCAAAAATATCAGGGTTCATCTTATACGAAGAGTTGGTGTATACTCTTAGTGCTCCTTGACTTACATTGCAATGAACCCATTGTAAGTTGAAAATATCGTAAAATGAATGTGAATACAGCCTCTCCTCATTTAGCAACGTACACTTACCATCCGACTTACGACTTGCTCAACATACGACCACTCGAGTTACGACCTGCTCAACATACGACTACTCGACTTACGACCATGTTTTCTATGCATATGTTCTGGAAAATAAATAACTGTTTGTCCTGTACGCAGTGTTTCTCCTAAGCCTTACAGTATAAAATACAGTACTAACAGCATAAAAAGTAAGTAAAAAATGAAATACCAAAATAAAACAATAAAATAAAATCATTACAATAACTGTGATGTTGATATTTACTAGTAAAGTTCGACTTACGACCGGTTGGTCAGAACCAAGCTCGGTCGTAAGTTGGATGGTAGGTGTATACTCATTTACCAACGACTCGGACTTACGACAGGCTCTCTGACAAGTATGCATACCTAAATAATGTACATTAGAGCTGATTTCCTCTATTCTGTTTATTACAATATACAGTGCACTACTGTATAAACTTTAAAAATACAGTGGACCCTCGGTTAACGAAAGGTCCTGTTAACGAAAGTTTCGGAAAACGTAAGCTTTTTTCGTAATCGGTTAGCGAAAAAGTCCTCGGTTACCGAAAGGTATTAGACGCGTCCGCCTGCTCCGCGCAAGCGCAGGACGCCAGTGAGCGTTGTTTACCATTGAGAGAACATTACCCAGCGCGCTCTTTCAAAGATTCACAATATATTTGGTGTATTTTTTGGTGGTTTTAGTTATTGCCACTGTGAAATAAGTCACCATGAGTCCAAAGAAGCTTCCTAGTGGCACCCTTGGGGTAAAGAGAGTGAGGAACACCATCGAACTGAAGAAGGAAATCATAGAAAAATATGAGAGTGGTGTACGTCTGAGTGATCTTGCCAGGATGTACAAGAAAACTCCATCTACTATCGGCACTATCCTGGCACAGAGAAATGAGATCAAGAAAGCTAATGTTGCAAAGGGGTTAATTTGTTAACGAAACAAAGATCGAAAACAGTGGATGAGGTTGAGAAGTTGTTGTTGGTGTGGATCCATGAAAAACAGAGAGCGGGTGATAGTATTTCTATGGCGATAATTTGTGAAAAGGCAAGGAAGTTGCACGCAGATCTTGTGAAGACAATGCCTGCAACCAGTGGTGAGGAGAGTGATTTTAAAGCCAGCAAAGGCTGGTTTGAGAAGTTTAAGAAACGTAGTGGCATACACAATGTTGTGAGGCATGGTGAGGCAGCCAGCTCAGACAAACGTGCAGCTGAAAAATTTGTGCTGGAATTCAAGGGGTTCGTAGAGGCTGAACAATTCCTCCCCCAACAAGTGTTTAATTGTGATGAAACAGGCCTGTTTTGGAAGAAAATGCCCAACAGGACCTACATTACTCAGGAGGAAAAGGCACAGCCAGGACACAAGCCTATGAAAGACAGGCTAACTCTTATGATGTGTGCCAATGCCAGTGGTGATTTTAAAGTGAAGCCTTTACTGGTGCATCACGCAGAAAATCCCAGACCCTTCAGGAAACACAGTGTTGACAAGAATAAATTGTGTGTGCATTGGAAAGCTAACACCAAGGCATGGGTCACTACGGAGATTTTCAAGGAATGGATGACTGGAGTGTTTGGCCCTAGTGTGAAAAATACCTCCTGGAAAATAAATTGCCACTCAAGTGCCTCCTGCTACTGGACAATGCTCCTGCTCATCCTCACAACTTGCAAGAGTTGTTGCCTGACAACATAAATTTCATCAAAGTGAAGTTCTTGCCTCCTAACACCACTCCTCTCCTCCAGCCCATGGACCAGCAGGTCATTTCCAACTTCAAGAAACTGTACACCAAAGCACTGTTTCAGAGGTGCTTTAATATGACCAATGACTCTGAATTGACCCTAAGAGAGTTCTGGAAAGAACACCTCAATATCGTGCATTGCATAGGCCTTATAGGTAAGGCTTGGGAGGAAGTGATTTCCCAGGACTCTGAACTCTGCTTGGAGACCACTGTGGCCGGATTGTGTCCAAGAGAGGAATTTTGAAGGATTTGAGGCTGACCCTGACCCTGACGACCCTGTGCCTGTTGTGGAACATGTTGTGGAAGATATTGTGGAATTGGGGAACAGCCTGGGGTTGGAGGTGAGTGGTGAGGATGTGGAAGAGTTGGTGGAGGAGCACAGGGTAGAGCTAACAACTGAAGAGCTGCAAGAGCTTCATCTGGAACAGCAACAGACCACAGCTGAGGTTATTGCTTCAAAGGAAGATGAGAGAGAGATAAGGAGGTGCCTTCTTCAGTGCTTAAGGAGATGTGTACAAAGTGGAATGAGTTGCAGACATTTGTTGAAAGATACCACCCTGAGCAAGCTGAAATGAGCCTTCTGTGCAACCACTTCAGTGACAGAGCCATGTTGTACTTCAGAAAAGTGTTGAAGAGTCGCCAGAAACAGAGGACTGTGGACAGCTACTTCACCAGGCAGGGGTCTAGTGACTCTCAAGCTGGTCCTAGTGGCATTAAAAGACCAAGAAGGAAGTAACCCCAGAGAGGGACTTGTCACCTGAAGTCCTTTGGAGGGATTCCCTTCCAACCACTAACACCTGCTCAATCATCATGTACATATCTTCCAGATGCCTGCAAGTCTCTTCAATAAAGGTAAGTAAATGTTATTTTTTTATTTTGAGTGATTATTTTTTTGTGGAGCAATTAATTGTATTTACATTATTTCTTATGGGAAATAAGGTTTCAGATAACGAAAGATTCAGATTAAGTAATAGCTCCTGGAACGGATTAATTTCGTTAACCGAGGGTCCACTGTATACTGAAAATGTTATAAATGGTGCAAAGGTGACATTAAAACAATATCAAAGATGGTTGACACAAACCCACTACCGTTATAGTATGCTCCTTGCTTAGCCACAAATTTGTTTACCGACGTGGTCTTAGGAACGAAACTCCGTCGTTAAGTGAGGAGAGGCTGTATATGATAAATAGATAAGTAAATAACTACTGTCACTGAATTAGTAAATAAACAAAAAATTACTGTAACTAACTAAATACAGTGGACCCTCAGTTTTTGTTCACCTCCAAACTCGAACAATTATGTAAGTGTATTTTCGTAAGTGCTTTAGTAAGTGTATTTTTGGGGGTCTGAAGTGACTAATCTAATTTACATTTGTCTTTATGGGAACAAATTCGTTTGGTAATGGCACTCAAACAGCATTCTGGAAAGAATTTTCAACGAAAACCGAGGGTCCACTGTATCAGTACAGTGGACCCTCGGTTTTCGTGATGCTCCAAACTCGAACAATTATGTAAGTGTATTTTTGTAAGTGTATATTTGGGGGTCTAAAAGGACTAGTCTAATTTACATTATTCCTTATGGGAACAAATTCGTTTGGTAACGGCACTTGAACAGCATTCTAGAACGAATAAATCACAAACACCAGGGGTCCACTGTATTGAAAATAAATAAATCCTATCAATAAATATACAGTACTGTACAATGGTGATATTTTGACTTCACGATGGTGTAACCGCACCATTGTGAAGTCGAAATATCATAAGTGAAACCGTGGTAAAGGGAGGGGCATCTGTATATAGAGGATCTCTTATTTATTAAGTTGTTCTGGTGATTATCTCACTCATGGCCCAGTATTAGACCAGGCCTTCTAGGATAACAACAAATCAATGATCACTATACTGTATGAAGTAATTTATTCTTTGTGGGTTGGAAGCAAACCTGTTTACCTGTGGTATAGTAAACTTACCTAGCATGTCCAGCCTCTCTTTAGCCATGATCAGATTGGTTCTCATCTTATCCTGCAGTCTCTGCGCTCTCTCGTAGGCTTCACCACGACCTTCACAATCTATAGCAATCCCACTTTCCAATTCAGTGATGCCGCGGCGGTATAACTCCATGGCCACCTCCTTGTTCCCTGAAATACACAAGGAAATTAGCCAAAAAATGCAATGGAAAAACACGATGCCAATTAACCCTTTCACTCATGGTCTTCCACGTAGATTTTTTTTTTTAAACACTTTGGCCATTTCCCAGTAAGGCGGGGTGACCCGATAAAGAAGGAACACTTTCATCATCATTCACTCCATTACTGTGCTGCCAGGGGCATGCCAATACTACAGTTCAAAAAGGGCAACATATCTCCACGCCTCCTTCAGAGTGAAGGCTCTGTAGATCTACTCTTCAAATATGCTGCAAGTGGTAAATTTTGGCCTAGACACAAGAGAATGGATCTGTCTGTGGTGTACATGTGTACAACACAAAAAAAAATTGCTGCCCCACACAGTGCATGACGGGACGAGCAAACCTCCAATCCTGTGTTAGGTTTAAAATTACTTCCTATGTACTTTGAGAGGTTTTATTGAGTGGTTTTTATGGCTTTATTGGTTTTTCTTTGTATCAATTAATATTATGTTAGACATACTAGTGAAACAGAGATGATTCAAGTTGGTTTCATACCAGAAATAGTTTGAAACAGACCTCAAAGTGGAAGAAATAAGTACTGGGTAGGACCCCCTGCAGAAAAATTCTTCATCATTTCAGAAGATAAGATCATTTTTGTCACTGTCTAAACTTTATTTTTTTTTTTTGGGGGGGCGACAGGGGGGATCTACAACAGTGAAAGTGGTTAATACAGTAGTCCCCCAGTATCCACGGATGTGTTCCAGGACCTACCATGGATCCTCGAAACCACAGATAGTAGCGAACCCTATATATATAAGTAGTTTACCATTTACATACAAACCCATGATAAGGTTTAATTGTTAAGTTATGCACAATATGTAGAGAATTAGCACTTTTACACTGGGAAGCAGTTCATGGCTTCTCTTAGGCTTTGAAGAACTGCCACCATCACTATTGTGCTTTTGGGTCATTATTATTAAGCAAAATTAAGGGTTATTTTTGGGCCACGGTAAACCATGGATAACTGAAACAGCAGAAATTGAATAAGTGGATATGGGGGTTTTACTGTATTCCTAAACACTGTTACTGTATAATATATTAATAGGAAAGCCTGTCAAAAAAGAAGAAAAACTGCAGTAGTTCTACTGACCCATACTAGACAGGTCTAACTCACATCCACCCACATTCACTCATTTTTCAAAGTCATTTACCCATCCATTGCAAATGACTTGGCAATGAAAAGTAGGGGTGCCATGAGTACTCTAAGAGACAACACAATAAGTGTCAGGGGCCCAAGACTGCTCAACTGCCTCCCAGCATACATAAGGGGGATTACCAATAGACCCCTAGCTGTCTTTAAGTAGGAGCTGGACAGGCACCTAAAGTCAGTAGCTGACCAACCCGGCTGGTCAGGTACTAAGTGTGGCCAGCAGTAACAGACTGGTTGATCAAGTCCTGATCCAGTACGAGGCCTGGTCATGAACTGGGCCACCAGGTATACTACATGTTCTTGTGTCAATAACACTACACAAATAACCCGCACATAGGAGAGCAAGTTACTATGATGTTTTGGTTCAACATTTACAAAGTCACACTCAGTCGGACTGAAGCGTCGTCATAAGCTCCACTCTCCTATGTGTGGGTTATTTGTGTATTGTTCCAGTCACGATATTGTCTTTTTTATTTGTCAATGACACTGCCTGTCATGTTGTTCCACACTGACTTGTGAGTGTTAGCAATCACAGGTCATGGGTTCAAGTCACACCCATTGTGTGATATGTTTGCAATCATATTAATACCATTTCGTGAGTCTTAGGAATCTTTTTTGTGAAGACGTTTCACCCAACAGTCTTTAGCAATCCAATACAGAGAACAGTACTGGAGACAAAATTACAAGTAGTAGTAGTTTGAGGTGATCAGTCCCTCAGCCTTGATTTAAACCATTTGGATGAGGCATAGTTAAGATTTATGGGAAATACCACACAATTTCAAAAATATAGTTCTCAAACTGGTGCCTACACCAATAATGATCCTAACTTATTTGTAAGATACACGTCTGTTGAAGATGTATATAACTAGTATATATCCGGAGGGTGTTCGGGAGCTCACAGCTCCGTGGCCCGGTCCGTGACCAGACCTTGTGGTGGATCAGGGTCTGATTAACCAGGTTATTACTACTGGTCACACATAAACCAACATATGAACCACAGCCTGGTTGGTCAGGTACTCACTTTAGATGTTTGTCCAGCGCCTTCTTGAAGACAGACAGGACTCTATTGGTAATCCCCCTTATGTAAAGCCAATCACAGGAGGCTTTCTCAAGTTATCATAATGACGAAATTAAGGATTGGGCTATACTATACCATTGACCTGAGAAGAGCAGCACATGCCAAGTGGATGTAAATAACATGCTAAAAATATCTAACCAAGTCAGGACTCACAACAATAGGTTAAAGCTGGAAAAATTTAGGTTTAGAAAGGATATAGGAAAGCACTGGTTTGGTAATAGAGTTGTGGATAAGTGGAACACACTCCTGAGTAACGTCACTTAAGCTAAAACGTTGTGTAGTTTAAAAAATAGGTTAGACAAATACACAAGTGGGCGTGGGAGGATGTAACTTGGACCTGCCTGGATTGGGCCAGTAGGTGATCTGGACCTGCCTACCATTGGTCAGTAGGCCTACTTCAGTGCTCCTTCCTTATGTTCTTATCAACCAGGCTGTGGTGGATATATGGGTCAGTGGGTCAGCAGCAGACTGGTTGACCAGGTAAGCACCAGACGAGCCTAACCCATGACCGGGCTCCGGGAGTAGAAAACTCTCGAAACTCAAAAGTGTATCAAAGGTATTCATTATGCCACGTAGGATACAAAAAAAAGTGTTAGACAGGTAGGTGAGACACGGCAGGAGAACACCATAGAAAACGTGCAGCCTAGAACCTCTGTATTGATCAAGAGAGAAGTGATAACACCATTACTAATCTCTTTAAACTTATTATTCCTATATAGATTATCATCACTATTATATCCAGTGGTGGACCTACATTTTTGGGGCCCTGAAACTTGAACTGTTATGGAGCCCCTTCGCAACCCCTTCGCATACAGCAGACCCAAAATTTTTAAGCCATATGCACTAAAGTGGCTTCTGGGGCCCCTCAGGGATTAGGGGCACCTCGAGCTTAACCTTCATTAGTTTCATAGTAGATCTGTCCCTGATTATATCCATAGAGAAGTGCTAAACCTGTAAGAGTGATACAGTGCCTGGATATGAGAGATTATTATGTTCGATCAAAGAAATCAAAAAGAGTAACTAAAATTTCTTGCATTAAAATCCCTTTAACCATTATTGTTACATTAATGGAGAAGCGTTAAACCCATAAGGGTCATGTACCGCCTAGAGAATGAAAGGATATGAAACTTGATCCACGGGGTAGATAGCTATAATTCTTTGGATCAAGAGCCCTTTACCAGGATGAAGACACCGTCCCACAAGGAAGGGCTAGTGTACCTGGAGTGGTTTAGACAAGTTGCTTTAGAAAGACACGTAAACACTAGGACATATCTATTAGAAAACGTTTCGGTCCTGAGACCTTGATCACTTCTGGCGAGGCGTTTCCACAATACAGATTCCCAATGTTGAACAAATGTCTCATTTTTTAACTTGTCGGTTTTCAAAAACCATTTCCATCACTTTGCATCGTTACATAGACATCTTGATCATTACATCCACAAGTATTGACATCAAAAACTACACGAAGACATCAACCTTATAATCAAATTCAAACCGGAGCAGAAAGTCGAAGACAAACTCTCATTTCTGGATGTACTTTTGTGTAAACACGGAGACGAGATCTCGAACTCACACATACAAAAGACCTCATGTACTGTTATTCCAGCCATGACACTAAAACGGGAGTGTGGGGTAATTAAATTGTTCCCCAGAGAAATTAAAACTGACTACCACAGAGTAGTTGAAGAACAATATTCATACATACAATGAGTATTTATCAGTTAATGCAAAAAGTCTCTCTAAACGTCTCACTGCAAGAAGATGCAACTAAAGCCTGATAGTCTATAACCATAATTTTTAAAGTGGTGGAGGGGTAAGCCAGTGGAAGGCCTCGATCAGATGACCAAAAGCTCCAGCTGTGGGTTGTCATATGACTAAGACCCGCGTCAGGAAACACTTGTCCTCTTTCCTGACCAACCTAACCTAAGTTTGTCAACTCCAGGAATGAAACAACACTGCTTCACTAAATGACACACATGATAATGCTGAGAGGAGGATGCTGGGAAAGAAGGTTAGCAGCCTTCAGTTATCAACAAAGCCTTAAGCTGTTTTGAGTACTAAATACCTTTAAGACCCAACTTTAAAGTTATCATCTGCTGCCCTATTCTGGGGTTCATATCTCAGTCTTTCCTCATTCAAACTACCAAGTTACCCGAGTACCTTGTATGTCATAATTATGTCTCTTCTCTACACGTCCTATACAAGTTTGACACTTGTTCTGAATAATAATAATAATAATAATAATAATCTCACAAAGCTCACATCTAAACATTTGAGACTAATTTTGTTGCAAACCTCTTGGCTACCGTGGAACGTCCCAGCTTGTGCTGCTTAGTCTAAGATGGTTGCTACCTCAAACCCCTTCAATGACATATTCTATAATAATAATAATAACAATCTATTTCTAAAAGTACATGATACAACTTATATAAACCATGAAGGTCTCTGAAGGATTCTCACACTTGCTAGTGTATGTTGCTTGAAATAATGGATAGTGGAATGGGGATGGTAAAATAATGGATAGTGGAATGGGGATGGTAAAATAATGGATAGTGGAATGGGGATGGTAAAATAATGGATAGTGGAATGAGGATGGTAAAATAAGGATAGTGGAATGGGGATGGTAAAATAATGGATAGTGGAATGGGGATGGTAAAATAATGGATAGTGGAATGAGGATGGTAAAATAAGGATAATGGAATGAGGATGGTAAAATAAGGATGGTGGAATGGGGATGGTAAAATAAGGATAGTGGAATGAGGATGGTAAAATAAGGATAGTGGAATGGGGATGGTAAAATAAGGATAGTGGAATGAGGATGGTAAAATAAGGATAATGGAATGGGGATGGTAAAATAAGGATAGTGGAATGAGGATGGTAAAATAAGGATAGTGGAATGGGGATGGTACAATAAGGATAGTGGAATGGGGATGGTAAAATAAGGATAGTGGAATGAGGATGGTAAAATAAGGATGGTGGAATGGGGATGGTAAAATAAGGATGGTGGAATGGGGATGGTAAAATAAGGATGGTGGAATGGGGATGGTAAAATAAGGATGGTGGAATGGGGATGGTAAAATAAGGATGGTGGAATGGGGATTGGGTCAATAGTTTGTGACGTCAGCCTTGCAAGTGACGTCAGCTGGTGGTAACTGCAGTGGCGAGGCAATCACCCAATTGCACCCACCCACTTGTGTTTGCGAGGGGTCGAGACCCAGCTCCTGGCCCCGCCTCCCAGACTACTCTGGTGGGCATTACGGCCTTCTGATCTCCTGGGCCTTATCATATCTACTCTTCAAGCTGTGTATTGAGTTTTCCACGTCCACTTGTGCACATTATCCTCCACCCGCTCAACCAACTGAGGCTAAAGAAGTACTTCCTAACATCTGTCCTCGATAATGTGAGAAATCACGAAAGCGCTCAGAAACTCACCATTTTTTCCACAGTGGTTATTTTGTATATTGAGATATCACCTGTTTGTTGACCTTCTGTTCAAGCTGTGTTCAGAAGCTGTACGTTGTTCAATAAATTGTTCAAGCTGTGTTCAGAAGCTATACGTTGTTCAATAAATTGTTCAAGCTGTGTTCAGAAGTTGTACGTTGTTCAATAAATTGTTCAAGTTGTGTTCAGAAGCTGTACGTTGTTCAATAAATTGTTCAAGCTGTGTTCAGAAGCTGTACGTTGTTCAATAAATTGTTCAAGCTGTGTTCAGAAGCTGTACGTTGTTCAATATATTGTTCAAGCTGTGTTCAGAAGCTGTACGTTGTTCAATAAATTGTTCAAGCTGTGTTCAGAAGCTGTACGTTGTTCAATATATTGTTCAAGCTGTGTTCAGAAGCTGTACGTTGTTCAATAAATTGTTCAAGCTGTGTTCAGAAGTTGTACGTTGTTCAATATATTGTTCAAGCTGTGTTCAGAAGCTGTACGTTGTTCAATAAATTGTTCAAGCTGTGTTCAGAAGTTGTACGTTGTTCAATAAATTGCTTTGGGGTTCATTAGGAATTCAAGGAATTAGCAGGGAAATGGGCGCTATGTATCTTTTTTTAAAACCAATCAGTCCACTAACACCCAGGTACCTATTTACTGCTAGGTGAACAGTAGCAGGTGTAAGGAGGCTTGCCCATACGTCTTGCCTATCCAGGGAATCGATCAGGTGACCTTTTGATTGTGACTTGAACCCTCTACCAGCGGGCTCCAAATACAGATGGCGTGTCACTTCATTCACATTTAAAATAGGTAAACAACTTGTGAGGTATAATATTGTGTATTTAAGGTGTGACGGGGGACACTTTCATTATTGTGGTGAGTCAGGTATGTTGTGAGACAGGTTCCACGGGTGTCTGTGTACCCTTGCTTACAATGGTGACGCTTACATTACCTGCCACCAAGAAAACCACAATACCATGACTGCAGCTACACAAATAATCCCCACATACAAGCTTACGACATTTCGGTACCGTTGTAACTAGTCAATGCTCTATTTCCGACCGAAACGTTGTCAACAGTTTCGTCCTATGTGTGGGTTGTCTATCACCTAACCACACTGACTCAACTCTATATCAACAGCTGGATGGATCCGCTTCTAATGCAAGTGTGGGGATCCGCTTCTAATGCAAGTGTGGGGATCCGCTTTAATGCAAGTGTGGGGATCCGCTTCTGATGCAAGTGTGGGGATCCACTTCTGATGCAAGTGTGGGGATCCGCTTCTGATGCAAGTGTGGGGATCCGCTTCTGATGCAAGTGTGGGGATCCGCTTCTAATGCAAGTGTGGGGATCCGCTTCTAATGCAAGTGTGGGGATCCGCTTCTGATGCAAGTGTGGGGATCCGCTTCTAATGCAAGTGTGGGGATCCGCTTCTAATGCAAGTGTGGGGATCCGCTTCTAATGCAAGTGTGGGGATCCGCTTCTAATGCAAGTGTGGGGATCCGCTTCTGATGCAAGTGTGGGGATCCGCTTTAATGCAAGTGTGGGGATCCCTTCTGATGCAAGTGTGGGGATCCCTCTAATGCAAGTGTGGGGATCCGCTTCTGATGCAAGTGTGGGGATCCGCTTCTAATGCAAGTGTGGGGATCCGCTTCTAATGCAAGTGTGGGGATCCGCTTCTAATGCAAGTGTGGGGATCCGCTTCTAATGCAAGTGTGGGGATCCGCTTCTGATGCAAGTGTGGGGATCCGCTTCTAATGCAAGTGTGGGGATCCGCTTTTAATGCAAGTGTGGGGATCCGCTTCTGATGCAAGTGTGGGGATCCGCTTCTAATGCAAGTGTGGGGATCCGCTTCTGATGCAAGTGTGGGGATCCGCTTCTAATGCAAGTGTTGGGATCCGCTTCTAATGCAAGTGTGGGGATCCACAGCCTCAGAGAAGAACGACTTCCAGGAATAATAAATAACTAAAGTGTAATAAATACCTGTCAATGTTCAATAATAACCCACAAAGACAGAAACACAGGAGGTTGACTGATCTATATATTTCGACCCCCTTCTGGGGTCCTCTTCAGCAGATTGGCACTATTTGTGGTAGGGGTGGTGACACTAGTTGTAGTATGGGTGGTGACACTAGTTGTAGTATGGGTGGTGACACTAGTTGTAGTATGGGTGGTGACACTAGTTGTGGTAGGAGTGGTGGCACTAGTTGTGGTAGGAGTGGTGGCACTAGTTGTAGTATGGGTGGTGGCACTAGTTGTGGTATGGGTGGTGGCAATATTTGTGGTATGGGTGGTGACACTAGTTGTGGTATGGGTGGTGACACTAGTTGTGGTATGGGTGGTGACACTAGTTGTGGTATGGGTGGTGACACTAGTTGTGGTAGGGGTGGTGACACTAGTTGTGGTAGGGGTGGTGACACTAGTTGTGGTAGGGGTGGTGACACTAGTTGTGGTAGGGGTGGGACACTATTGTGGTAGGGTGGTGACACTAGTTGTGGTAGGGTGGGACACTGTTGTGGTAGGGTGGTGACACTAGTTGTGGAGGGTGGTGACACTAGTTGTGGTAGGGGTGGTGACACTAGTTGTGTAGGGGTGGTGACACTAGTTGTGGTAGGGTGGTGACACTAGTTGTGGTAGGGGTGGTGACACTAGTTGTGGTAGGGGTGGTGACACTAGTTGTGGTAGGGGTGGTGACACTAGTTGTGGTAGGGGTGGTGACACTAGTTGTGGTAGGGGTGGTGACACTAGTTGTGGTAGGGGTGGTGACACTAGTTGTGGTAGGGGTGGTGACACTAGTTGTGGTAGGGGTGGTGACACTAGTTGTGGTAGGGGTGGTGACACTAGTTGTGGTAGGGGTGGTGACACTAGTTGTGGTAGGGGTGGTGACACTAGTTGTGGTAGGGTGGTGACACTAGTTGTGGTAGGGTGGTGACACTAGTTGTGGTAGGGGTGGTGACACTAGTGGGTGTGGCTAGTGGGTAGGTGGTGACACTAGTTGTGGTAGGGGTGGTGACACTAGTTGTGGTAGGGGTGGTGACACTAGTTGTGGTAGGGGTGGTGACACTAGTTGTGGTAGGGGTGGTGACACTAGTTGTGGTAGGGGTGGTGACACTAGTTGTGGTAGGGGTGGTGACACTAGTTGTGGTAGGGGTGGTGACACTAGTTGTGGTAGGGGTGGTGACACTAGTTGTGGTAGGGGTGGTGACACTAGTTGTGGTAGGGGTGGTGACACTAGTTGTGGTAGGGGTGGTGACACTAGTTGTGGTAGGGGTGGTGACACTAGTTGTGGTAGGGGTGGTGACACTAGTTGTCGTAGGGGTGGTGACACTAGTTGTGGTAGGGTGGTGACACTAGTTGTGGTAGGGGTGGTGACACTAGTTGTCGTAGGGGTGGTGACACTAGTTGTGGTAGGGGTGGTGACACTAGTTGTGGTAGGGGTGGTGACACTAGTTGTAGTAGGGGTGGTGACACTAGTTGTGGTAGGGGGTGGTGGCACTAGTTGTGGTAGGGGTGGTGGCACTAGTTGTGGTAGGGGTTGTGGCACTAGTTGTGGTAGGGGTGGTGGCACTAGTTGTGGTAGGGGTTGTGGCACTAGTTGTAGTATGGGTGGTGACACTAGTTGTGGTAGGGGTGGTGGCACTAGTTGTAGCACGGGTGGTGGCACTAGTTGTGGTAGGGGTGGTGACACTAGTGGTAGGGGTGGTGGCACCAGTTGTGGTAGGGGTGGTGGCACCAGTTGTGGTAGGGGTGGTGGCACCAGTTGTGGTAGGGGTGGTGGCACTAGTTGTGGTAGGGGTGGTGGCCTTAGTTGTAGTATGGGTGGTGACACTAGTTGTGGTAGGAGTGGTGGCACTAGTTGTAGTATGGGTGGTGGCACTAGTTGTGGTAGGGGTGGTGGCACTAGTTGTGGTATGGGTGGTGGCACTAGTTGTGGTATGGGTGGTGGCAATATTTGTGGTAGGGGTGGTGGCACTAGTTTTGGTAGGGGTGGTGACACTAGTTGTGGTAGGGGTGGTGGCACTAGTTGTGGTATGGGTGGTGGCAATATTTGTGGTAGGGGTGGTGGCACTAGTTGTGGTAGGGGTGGTGGCACTAGTTGTGGTAGGGGTGGTGGCACTAGTTGTGGTAGGGGTGGTGGCACTAGTTGTGGTAGGCGTGGTGGCACTAGTTGTGGTAGGGGTGGTGGCACTAGTTGTGGTAGGGGTGGTGGCACTAGTTGTGGTAGGGGTGGTGGCACTAGTTGTGGTAGGGGTGGTGGCACTAGTTATGGTAGGGGTGGTGGCACTAGTTAAAAGATGGGGTTTGAGTGCCAGTGTGGGGTAACGGTCAACAGTGCCACTTATGGCAGTAGTGACTCAACAGACCTGTCCCTCACCCACTATCACAGCTCAGGCTAATATATCTTTGATGAGTTTCGAGTCTTTCTACTCCCGGAGCCCGGCCATAGACCAGGCTCGTCTGGTGCTAGCCTGGTCAACCAGGCTGTTGCTGCTGGTGGTCCGCTGTCCCACATACCCATCACAGCCTGGTTGATCTGGCACCTGGTAAGATACTTGTCCAGCCTCCTTTTGAAGATTTCTACACTTGTTCCAGCAGTGTTTCCCATATCATCCAGTAAGATGCTGAATAATCTTGGGCCTCTGATGTTATTACAGTGTTCCCATATTGGTGACATATCAGTGTTCCCATATTGGTGACACATCAGTATTCCCTTATTGGTGACATATCAGTGTTCCCATATTGGTGACATATCAGTGTTCCCATATTGGTGACACATCAGTATTCCCTTATTGGTGACATATCAGTGTTCCCATATTGGTGACACATCAGTGTTCCCATATTGGTGACACATCAGTGTTGCCATATTGGTGACACATCAGTGTTCCCATACTGGTGACACATCAGTGTTCCCATACTGGTGACACATCAGTGTTCCCATACTGGTGACACATCAGTGTTCCCATATTGGTGACACATCAGTGTTCCCTTATTGGTGACATATCAGTGTTCCCATACTGGTGACATATCAGTGTTCCCATATTGGTGACACATCAGTGTTCCCATATTGGTGACACATCAGTGTTCCATATTGGTGACACATCAGTGTTCCCTTATTGGTGACATATCAGTGTTCCCATATTGGTGACACATCAGTGTTCCCTTATTGGTGACATATCAGTGTTCCCATATTGGTGACACATCAGTGTTCCCATATTGGTGACACATCAGTGTTCCCATATTGGTGACACATCAGTGTTCCCATATTGGTGACACATCAGTGTTCCCATATTGGTGACACATCAGTGTTCCCTTATTGGTGACATATCAGTGTTCCCATATTGGTGACATCAGTGTTCCCATATTGGTGACACATCAGTGTTCCCATATTGGTGACATCAGTGTTCCCATATTGGTGACATCAGTGTTCCCATATTGGTGACATCAGTGTTCCCATATTGGTGACACATCAGTGTTCCCATATTGGTGACACATCAGTGTTCCCATATTGGTGACACATCAGTGTTCCCATATTGGTGACACATCAGTGTTCCCATATTGGTGACACATCAGTGTTCCCATATTGGTGACACACATCAACAGTGTTAACCCATCGTGTGATGGGATGTGAAAAGTCAACACAGATTTTGTTCCCACAATACAACCATCATATATAATAGTGTAGCAACACACTACTATTGTATCTAGTGTTGATAAATATTAGAAATATAAGAATGCCATCAACACAATTCATACAATTCATCTCAAAAGGAAAGTCACTTTACTGGTTAATCTAGGTAATTTACCCACACATTACTCTATAAAACAAATGTAAACATTCAAATTTTACTTAGTACTAATCAAAACCAATTAATCATATTAATTTGTTGATGCTACTACTAATATACACTACAGCAATATACACTACAACAATATACACTACAACAATATACACTACAACAATATACACTACAATATACACTACAACAATATACACTACAACAATATACACTACAATATACACTACAACAATATACACTACAATATACACTAAAACAATATACACTACAATATACACTACAACAATATACACTACAATATACACTACAACAATATACACTACAATATACACTACAACAATATACACTACAATATACACTACAACAATATACACACTGCTTATTTGGAAAAAACATTTGGGCATTTTCTGTCCCTGTTCACCTAGCAGTAAAAGATTGGTGTGGGTCGCATCCTGGGACACTGACCTAATTTGGGGGAAATGCTCGGCATAATAAAGGGTTTTCAATATGTCAGCTGTGGTCTGTATTAGTTGTATCATGTACTGGTAAAAATAATCATCATCATCGTCGGGAAATACAAATTTAGTGAGTTTCCAGTTTGTTTTGTAGATTCCTGGACCTCACCCACCTGGACCAGTCAGAGAACAACCTCACTAGACCAGAGTGAGCAGTGTGGGAGCCTAGAGTGGGCCCTGTGGGAGAGCAGTGTGGGCGTACACAACCACTATCACCAACCGTCATACACCTTTTCAAGTGAAGTTGACTGCTTGCCAACCTGTGTTGCAACCATGGTTGTCTCCACTGACTGACCAATACATTTACAACCATGGTTGTCTCCACTGACTGACCAATACATTTACAACCATGGTTGTCTCCACTGACTGACCAATACATTTACAACCATGGTTGTCTCCACTGACTGACCAATACATTTACAACCATGGTTGTCTCCACTGACTGACCAATACATTTACAACCATGGTTGTCTCCACTGACCAACACATTCTTGCAACACCATCACTAATACTCAATCAGAATTTAAATTTTCCAATGTTTTGCTTGTGGTCCTGGGCCAGGCTTGTCTGGTTAACCAGGCTGTTGCTGCTGGTGGACAGCTGCCCCACATCCATCACAACCTAGTTGATCTGGCACTTGGAGATACTTGTCCAGTTTCCTCTTGAAGACTTCTACATTTGTCCCAGCAGTGTTTCTGATATCTTCTAGAAAGATATTGAATAGTCTGGGATCACGGATGTTGACACAATTTTCTCGTATGGTGCCCATGGTGCCCCTGCTTTGTGCCCAGGGTACCTCTGCTTTGCGCCCACGGTACCCCTGCGCCATGGGTTTAAAACATATCGAGTACACGAGGGTCACTAAGATTGTAAACTTTCACTACCATTCAAGAATACCTGGAAGGTAAGGCTGAAGTGCTTATAAAACATGTATCTATATACTTCCTACCATCACATCCACCATAAACTCCCACCTATTTTCACCACTTAAATCCCCACCACATCAACACCCACCATAATACACAACTATCACCATCTTACAACCTCACTTTAATACCTACCTCAAATGACACTATATTACATAAAACTAACTACTCTCTACTATCACTACCAACCTTAACACTACTTTTTTTGTCTTCCTCTCTTTGTTCCGTCCTTCTCCCCCATCGCCTATATATACAGTGACTCCCTCAGCCTCGTATGTTAGTGTGACTTGTAAATGATACAAGTCGGACCAAAACGTCGTTGTAAGCTTCTCTCTATGTGCGGGTTGTGTACACAAACATATGTACACAAATATTAGGAAATTTAACAAAACAGTCAGGATACGTCTGGTGGTGCTGTGGCTGGACACACCACCAGTGATACTCTGGACCAGTATCACTGGTGGTGCTGTGGCTGGACACACCACCAGTGATACTCTGGACCAGTATCACTGGTGGTGCTGTGGCTGGACACACCACCAGTGATACTCTGGACCAGTATCACTGTGGTGCTGTGGCTGGACACACCACCAGTGATACTCTGGACCAGTATCACTGGTGGTGCTGTGGCTGGACACACCACCAGTGATACTCTGGACCAGTATCACTAGTGGTGATGTGGCTGGACACACCACCAGTGATACTCTGGACCAGTATCACTGGTGGTGCTGTGGCTGGACACACCACCAGTGATACTCTGGACCAGTATCACTAGTGGTGTTGTGGCTGGACACACCACCAGTGATACTTTGAACCAGTATCACTGGTGGTGCTGTGGCTGGACACACCACCAGTGATACTCTGGACCAGTATCACTGGTGGTGCTGTGGCTGGACACACCACCAGTGATACTCTGGACCAGTATCACTGGTGGTGCTGTGGCTGGACACACCACCAGTGATACTCTGGACCAGTATCACTAGTGGTGCTGTGGCTGGACACACCACCAGTGATACTCTGGACCATATCACTAGTGGTGATGTGCTGGACACCACCAGGATATCTGGACCAGTATCACTGGTGGTGCCGTGGCTGGACACCACCAGTGATACTCTGACCAGTATCACTAGTGGTGCTGTGGTGGACACACCACCAGTGATACTCTGGACCAGTATCACTAGTGGTGCTGCTGGACACACCACCAGTGATACTGGTCCAGAGTATCACTGGTGGTGCTGGAGTGTTTTCAATATACACACATTATGATCCACTCTACCATGACACTAACAGTGGTGTAAGTCTAGGGGCTTAGTACCCAATATTTCACTGTGTGGGCCGTGGAGATTGTCCACCATCTACACTACCACTATCACCACCATTTACACCACCACCATCTACACTACCACCACCATTTACACCACCACCATCTACACTACCACTATCACCACCATTTACACCACCACCATCTACACTACCACCACCAAGGTCACATCTTTGAATGCCTCAAGAAAACCCATAGCAATGACAATTTTTTTTTGGTGAATGTTATAAGAAAGTGAAGGAAGGGGGACAACAGTCCCTTCCAGACACTACAAGATTATCACCACACTATAGTACCCCCTTCCTTACCCTTCCCATGTACTGCCATCCTTCCCTCCCTGCCTCTCGCTGCTTGACCTGGTGTCCTCAGCACAGATTCTGGAGACATGCCAGGAATAACACCAACTGCACGAGACTAACACGCCAGGAATAACACCAACTGCACGAGACTAACATGCCAGGAATAACACCAACTGCACGAGACTAACATGCCAGGAATAACACCAACTGCACGAGACTAACATGCCAGGAATAACACCACCTGCACGAGACTAACACGCCAGGAATAACACCAACTGCACGAGACTAACATGCCAGGAATACCACCACCTGCACGAGACTAACACGCAAGGAATAACACCACCTGCACGAGACTAACATGCCAGGAATAACACCACCTGCACGAGACTAACACGCCAGGAATAACACCAACTGCACGAGACTAACATGCCAGGAATAACACCACCTGCACGAGACTAACACGCCAGGAATAACACCACCTGCACGAGACTAACACGCCAGGAATAACACCACCTGTACGAGACTAACAGCCAGGAATAACACCACCTGCACGAGACTAACATGCCAAGAATCCACCACCTGCACGAGACTAACATGCCAGGAATAACACCACCTGCACGAGACTAACACGCCAGGAATAACACCACCTGCACGAGACTAACACGCCAGGAATAACACCACCTGCACGAGACTAACATGCCAGGAATAACACCACCTGCACGAGACTAACATGCCAGGAATAACACCACCTGCACGAGACTAACATGCCAAGAATACCACCACCTGCACGAGACTAACATGCCAGGAATAACACCACCTGCACGAGACTAACACGCCAGGAATAACACCACCTGCACGAGACTAACACGCCAGGAATAACACCACTTGCACGAGACTAACATGCCAAGAATAACACCACCTGCACGAGACTAACATGCCAGGAATACCACCACCTGCACGAGACTAACATGCCAGGAATAACACCAACTGCACGAGACTAACATGCCAGGAATAACACCACCTGCACGAGACTAACATGCCAGAATAACACCACCTGCACGAGACTAACATGCCAGGAATAACACCAACTGCACGAGACTAACACGCCAGGAATACCACCACCTGCACGAGACTAACATGCCAGGAATAACACCAACTGCACGAGACTAACATGCCAGGAATAACACCACCTGCACGAGACTAACATGCCAGGAATAACACCACCTGCACGAGACTAACATGCCAGGAATAACACCAACTGCACGAGACTAACATGCCAGGAATAACACCAACTGCACGAGACTAACATGCCAGGAATAACACCAACTGCACGAGACTAACAGCCAGGAATAACCCCAAACCTGCACGAGACTAACATGCCAGGAATAACACCACTGCACGAGACTAACATGCCAGGAATAACACCACCTGCACGAGACTAACTTGCCAGGAATAACACCAACTGCACGAGACTAACACGCCAGGAATAACACCAACTGCACGAGACTAACATGCCAGAATAACACCAACTGCACGAGACTAACATGCCAGGAATAACACCAACTGCACGAGACTAACATGCCAAGAATAACACCACTGCACGAGACTAACACGCCAGAATACCACCACCTGCACGAGACTAACATGCCAGGAATAACACCACCTGCACGAGACTAACATGCCAGGAATAACACCAACTGCACGAGACTAACATGCCAGGAATACCACCACCTGCACGAGACTAACATGCCAGGAATAACACCACCTGCACGAGACTAACACGCCAAGAATAACACCACCTGCACGAGACTAACATGCCAGGAATAACACCACCTCAACGAGACTAACATGCCAGGAATAACACCAACTGCACGAGACTAACATGCCAGGAATAACACCACCTGCACGAGACTAACATGCCAGAATAACACCACCTGCACGAGACTAACACGCCAGGAATAACACCACCTGCACGAGGGACCTTAACATGTATATTTTAGAAAACTGACCAATTCAATAATCTTTCTCCAGGCTGAGGGATTGAACACATCTCCAGGCTGAGGGATTGAACACATCTCCAGGCTGAGGGATTGAACACATCTCCAGGCTGAGAGATTGAACACATCTCCAGGCTGAGGGATTGAACACATCGTCTCCAGGCTGAGAGATTGAACACATCGTCTCCAGGCTGAGAGATTGAACACATCGTCTCCAGGCTGAGAGATTAATTGGGAAGCGTTGTAACCAGGGTATTGTAGCCCCGTTATGAAGAAAACAATGGAAGCAGGAACACCCCCAGAAGCAAAGCGAGTGGATGAACACAAGTCAACAAGACTGACATCACTATACAAGCACTAGCATATAGTTGAAGCCTTCACAACCCCAGTACCTGAACCACAACTACCCCAGCCACAACATAACAAGCAGTACAAGCAGGTGGTGTACACAAGATGGCCTTACCAGAATGTTAATATGCACATGGAGAGGCCCAGAGGCAGGAGCCAAGATACTGACTTAACTATTAAATACACGCTACACCTTAGTTCAGCTAGCTGCTTCCTTGCTACTTGTCTTGCTAGCCCCTGCTACTCTCCTTGCTACTCTACTTGCTACCTCACATGCTGTACCCTAGTCCACCTACTTTCCCTGCTACTCTCCTTGCTAGCTAGCTATCACATACCCTATGAATGAGTTTGAGGACATGTACCCTCGCTGCCTGGCTTACACCAAGACTTCCTAACTACCTGGTACTAGTATCTGGTCGGGTACTCCGACTGATTACTTTCTTGCTGTCTAACCACCACTGTCTATTCCTATGACGGTCCTAAATCCTCAGTAGGTTAGTAAGACATTTCTCATCCGTAAAACTGTGCTGGTTTTCTCTAAAGATATTTATATCTATGTCTATAATACGCTTCTTGGTTAAAATCTACTCTAGATTGTTTAGTAGTGTGTGTGTACTAGCCTTGTTGTGCCTGCAAGGGTCGAATCACATTTATTATGGAGTCTTTTGTCTCTTGAACACGTAAGATGACAGGTAAATCTTACTGTCATATGAACCTGTGTGTTTCTTCTTAGTTATTAGTCCTGGGATGATTCCTTTCCTGTTTACGAGGCCTGAAGTATGTGAGCTGGCAACAGGGAAGATCCTGAAAACCATTAACAGATAACAGATGTACACAACGGTAGAGGCGTGCCAATATATCTGAGAGAAGAAGGTACTCAGGAAATAGTGTCGTAATCTTCACACAAGACACAAGCTTCTCAGAACGGTCTATAAAGATGTATTGAGTTCTTGTGAGAGTAGAACCACGGGTTTCTGGGAAGTTTGGCAGGTGTTGAGAGAGAGAGAGAGAGAGAGAGAGAGAGAGAGAGAGAGAGGAGAGAGAGAGAGAGAGAGAGAGAGGAGAGAGAGAGAGAGAGAGAGAGAGAGAGAGAGAGAGAGAGAGAGAGAGAGAGAGAGAGAGAGAGAGGAGAGAGAGAGAGGAGAGAGAGAGAGAGAGAGGAGAGGAGAGAGAGGAGAGGAGAGAGAGGAGAGAGAGGAGAGGAGAGGAGAGAGAGAGAGGAGAGAGAGAGAGGCAGTGTAGAATACTAGGGACACTGTTGTACAAGAAGGGTATACAATACAAACAAGATCAAATTAAGACACGCGCAACATCTGGGTATCTTTATTGTAGACGTTTCGCCCTCCAGTGGCTTTATCAATACAAGTTGTAGGTCATAATTTGAAGATAGTAGAACTATATACAGAAAGATGAGGTAATCAGTTGGTCAGGCTTGGAGTTGGTGTGAAGAGCAGTGTAGTCGTGAAGGTTCTGGGGACACTGTGGAAGGTGTCGCCACTGCTCGCTCTCACAACACTCTGGGGACACTGTGGAAGGTGTCGCCACTGCTCGCTCTCACAACACACTCTACACTGAACACGAATATTGCACCAATAACAACTATTAAGTTAAATGGTAGACAGTGTACGTGTGTGTAAAACAAACACAGTGCAAAAAAAATAGTTAAATTCCAAGCGCTTTCGTGATTTCACATATTATCAAGAACTTGTATGTACACACACACACACACACACACATGGCATGGTGGCTAGCGCTCTTGCTTCACGCACGGAGGGCCCGGGTTCAATTCCCGGCGGGGCCGAAACATTTCGAAGTGTTTCCTTACACACACACACACACATACATACAACAGGCCTAGTGTCTAATCGATATGTGCCTAGGACAAAATGGTAACACACACACACACACACACACACACACACACACACACACACTGAATGTAGTCCAAGTTTGTAAGATTTACATATCTTACGTGTTCACAAGACAAAGAAAATAGCAGCCATCTAGGAAGAGTGAAAAGTATTGAACCTGGGCTGTACAATGGTATGAGAGGAATAAAAGAACTTGCATGGATGATTGCTCTTTACCAGCCTCCTTCCTACTTTGCATGATCCTGAGAGAAAATATCAACAATCCTTCTAGAGTGCGAAACATTTAATAGGCTTCCGTAGTGGGTAGTACCTCCCTGGATAGTTAGTGTCTTAGTATAGGTAGTGTGGAGGTGAAGTTAGGTTAAGTAAGGTTTGTCAGGAAAGAGGACAGGTGTTTCCTGATGAGGGTCTTAGTCATATGATGACCCACAGCTGGAGCTTTTGGTCATGTGACCGAGGCCTTCTACTGGCTTGGAGGTGGCGAGGTGTGAGGTTGGTGGCGTGTGTGTAGCAGTAGTGAGGAAAGCCCTTCATGCAGTCAGTCGCCAGCCACCTACATGCACAGATCGATTCCGTCTGGTCACTACCCCCGGAGATCACTTTGTCTTGGTTCACCCGGGGCTCCACACCCGGGGCTCCACACCCGGGGCTCCACACCCGGGGCTCCACACCCGGGGCTCTACACCCGCGTGTACACCTTGTATTACGTATTCTGTACATTATGCTCCTTACGACCCCGTCTCAGATCAGGGCTCTTAGGTTAGACACCAAATATTACAGCATAAATATCTATTAAGAAGTACATAAGTAAAGTATATAGTGATATGTTTATCAGATGTTGGTGTCATCTTGTGTATTGGTGACCGGAAACCATCACCAATCTTACCAGACTCAAAAATATATCTTTTAACTATACATTCACTTGAGAAGAGTGAAGTATCTTGCATGGATGGTTGTCCACCAACCATCCATGTTGTCCACCAACCTTCCATGGATGGTTGTCCACCAACCTACCATGGATGGTTGTCCACCAACCTACCATGGATGGTTGTCCACCAACCATCCATGTTGTCCACCAACCTTCCATGGATGGTTGTCCACCAACCTACCATGTTGTCCACAAACCTACCATGGATGGTTGTCCACCAACCTACCATGGATGGTTGTCCACCAACCTACCATGTTGTCCACCAACCTACCATGGATGGTTGTCCGCCAACCTACCATGGATGGTTGTCCACCAACCTTCCATGGATAGTTGTCCACCAACCTTCCATGGATGGTTGTCCACCAACCTACCATGGATGGTTGTCCACCAACCTACCATGGATGGTTGTCCACCAACCATCCATGTTGTCCACCAACCTTCCATGGATGGTTGTCCACCAACCTACCATGTTGTCCACAAAACCCACCATGGATGGTTGTCCACCAACCTACCATGGATGGTTGTCCACCAACCTACCATGTTGTCCACCAACCTACCATGGATGGTTGTCCGCCAACCTACCATGGATGGTTGTCCACCAACCTTCCATGGATGGTTGTCCACCAACCTACCATGTTGTCCACCAACCTACCATGGATGGTTGTCCGCCAACCTACCATGGATGGTTGTCCACCAACCTTCCATGGATGGTTGTCCACCAACCTACCATGGATGGTTGTCCCCAACCTACCATGGATGGCTGTCCCCAACCTACCATGGATGGTTGTCCGCCAACCTACCATGGATGGTTGTCCACCAACCTACCATGGATGGTTGTCCGCCAACCTACCATGGATGGTTGTCCACCAACCTTCCATGGATGGTTGTCCACCAACCTACCATGTTGTCCACCAACCTACCATGGATGGTTGTCCGCCAACCTACCATGGATGGTTGTCCACCAACCTTCCATGGATGGTTGTCCACCAACCTACCATGGATGGTTGTCCACCAACCTACCATGGATGGTTGTCCCCAACCTACCATGGATGGCTGTCCCCAACCTACCATGGATGGTTGTCCACCAACCTACCATGGATGGTTGTCCACCAACCTACCATGGATGGTTGTCCCCAACCTACCATGGATGGTTGTCCACCAACCTACCATGTTGTCCACCAACCTACCATGGATGGTTGTCCACCAACCTACCATGGATGGTTGTCCCCAACCTACCATGGATGGTTGTCCACCAACCTACCATGTTGTCCACCAACCTACCATGGATGGTTGTCCACCTACCATCCATGGATGGTTGTCCACCAACCTACCATGTTGTCCACCAACCTTCCATGTCCACCAAACTTCCATGGATGGTTGTCCACCAACCTACCATGTTGTCCACAAACCTACCATGGATAGTTGTCCACCTACCATCCATGGATGGTTGTCCACCAACCTACCATGGATGGTTGTCCACCAACCTTCCATGTCCACCAACCTTCCATGGATGGTTGTCCACCAACCTACCATGTTGTCCACCAACCTTCCATGGATGGTTGTCCACCTACCATCCATGGATGGTTGTCCACCACCTTCCATGGATGGTTGTCCACCAACCTTCCATGTCCACCAACCTTCCATGGATGGTTGTCCACCAACCTACCATGTTGTTCACCAACCTACCATGGATGGTTGTCCACCAACCTTCCATGTCCACCAACCTTCCATGGATGGTTGTCCACCAACCTACCATGTTGTCCACCAACCTTCCATGGATGGTTGTCCACCAACCTTCCATGGATGGTTGTCCACCAACCTACCATGTTGTCCACCAACCTTCCATGGATGGTTGTCCACCAACCTTCCATGGATGGTTGTCCACCAACCTTCCATGGATGGTTGTCCACCAACCTTCCATGGATGTGAATGAATGGTTCAGAGAACCGACGAGTTGGTAAATTAGACACATATGCAACACTTGGGTATCTTTATTGAGGAAACGTTTCGCCACACAGTGGCTTCATCAGTCCATACAAAGGAGAATCGTGAAGAACAGGAGGAGTGTGAGGTTGTCAGGCCCTCAATCTTGAGACGATGTTGTCAGTCCATCAATCTTGAATAGAATAACAGCATATGAGCAGAGGAACCTTATATACTGTAGACAGGAGAGGTGCAGCAGTAGTAGGAGGTGTCACATTTGTTCAATGTGGAAGTAGGTCGTGCCCAAGGAATAGGCAAGTGAAGAAATCCCTGTATTAAGATACCAAGATGTTGCAGTGTCAGACAGGATGTGAATGAATGGTTCAGAGAACCGTCTCAAGATTGAGGGCCTGACAACCTCACACTCCTCCTGTTCTTCACGATTCTCCTTTGTATGGACTGATGAAGCCACTGTGTGGCGAAACGTTTCCTCAATAAAGATACCCAAGTGTTGCATATGTGTCTAATTTACCAACTTCCATGGATGGTTGTCCACCAACCTACCATGTTGTCCACCAACCTTCCATGGATGGTTGTCCACCAACCTTCCATGGATGGTTGTCCACCAACCTTCCATGGATGGTTGTCCACCAACCTTCCATGGATGGTTGTCCACCAACCTTCCATGGATGGTTGTCCACCAACCTTCCATGTTGTCCACAAACCTACCATGGATGGTTGTCCACAAACCTACCATGGATGGTTGTCCACAAACCTACCATGGATGGTTGTCCACAAACCTACCATGGATGGTTGTCCACCAACCTACCATGGATGGTTGTCCACCAACCTACCATGGATGGTTGTCCACCAACCTACCATGGATGGTTGTCCACCAACCTACCATGGATGGTTGTCCACCAACCTACCATGGATGGTTGTCCACCAACCTACCATGGATGGTTGTCCACCAACCTACCATGGATGGTTGTCCACCAACCTACCATGGATGGTTGTCCACCAACCTACCATGGATGGTTGTCCACCAACCTACCATGGATGGTTGTCCACCAACCTACCATGGATGGTTGTCCACCAACCTTCCATGGATGGTTGTCCACCAACCTTCCATGGATGGCTGTCCACCAACCTACCATGGATGGTTGTCCACCAACCTACCATGGATGGCTGTCCACCAACCTACCATAGATGGCTGTCCACCAACCTACCATGGATGGCTGTCCACCAACCTACCATGGATGGTTGTCCACCAACCTACCATGGATGGTTGTCCACCAACCTACCATGGATGGTTGTCCACCAACCTACCATGGATGGTTGTCCACCAACCTACCATGGATGGCTGTCCACCAACCTACCATGGATGGTTGTCCACCAACCTACCATGGATGGTTGTCCACCAACCTACCATGGATGGTTGTCCACCAACCTACCATGGATGGTTGTCCACCAACCTACCATGGATAATTGTCCTCCAACCTACCATGGATGGTTGTCCACCAGCCTACCAAGGATGGTTGTCCACCAGCCTACCATGGATGGTTGTCCACCAACCTATCATGGATGGTTGTCCACCAGCCTACCATGGATGGTTGTCCACCAGCCTACCATGGATGGTTGTCCACCAGCCTACCATGGATGGTTGTCCACCAGCCTACCATGGATGGTTGTCCACCAGCTTACCATGGATGGTTGTCCACCAGCTTACCATGGATGGTTGTCCACAAGCCTACCATGGATGGTGACACAGACATGATAGCGTGTGTGTGTGTGTGTGTGTGTGTGTGTGTGTGTGTGTGTGTGTGCAGCGCTTTATCAAGTCACTGACTGGATCAATGCCTACATAGGTGCTTGTTCTTCACCTGTGTCTCCTGATGAATAACACATGTACAACACCTGGGTGTCTTTATTGATGACATGTATAGCCAGCTCATGGCTTCTGCAATCTACTGCACATGTCTTATTCATCAACTTAAAGAATATTGTAGAATATTATTGTAGTGACACCCGTGTCTTTGCTTTTGTATCCAGTACTAGACACCAGCACCTTCTTACTTAAGACTTGTAAGAATGTCTGACTCAGTCTACTTACCAACCAGCCTGTGTGTGTCAGTCTACCAGGCAGTCTGTGTGTCCACCAGCCTGTGTGTCAGTCTACCAGGCAGTCTGTGTGTCCACCAGCCTGTGTGTCAGTCTACCAGGCAGTCTGTGTGTCCACCAGCCTGTGTGTCAGTCTACCAGGCAGTCTGTGTGTCCACCAGCCTGTGTGTCAGTCTACCAGGCAGTCTGTGTGTCCACCAGCCTGTGTGTCAGTCTACCAGGCAGTCTGTGTGTCCACCAGCCTGTGTGTCAGTCTACCAGGCAGTCTGTGTGTCCACCAGCCTGTGTGTCAGTCTACCAGGCAGTGTGTGTGTCCACCAGCCTGTGTGTCAGTCTACCAGGCAGTCTGTGTGTCCACCAGCCTGTGTGTCAGTCTACCAGGCAGTGTGTGTGTCCACCAGCCTGTGTGTCAGTCTACCAGGCAGTCTGTGTGTCCACCAGCCTGTGTGTCAGTCTACCAGGCAGTTGTGTGTCCACCAGCCTGTGTGTCAGTCTACCAGCAGTGTGTGTGTCCACCAGCCTGTGTGTCAGTCTACCAGGCAGTCTGTGTGTCCACCAGCCTGTGTGTCAGTCTACCAGCCAGTGTGTGTGTCCACCAGCCTGTGTGTGTCAGTCTACCAGGCAGTCTGTGTGTCCACCAGCCTGTGTGTCAGTCTACCAGGCAGTCTGTGTGTCCACCAGCCGTGTGTCAGTCTACCAGGCAGTTGTGTGTCCACCAGCCTGTGTGTCAGTCTACCAGGCAGTGTGTGTGTCCACCAGCCTGTGTGTCAGTCTACCAGGCAGTCTGTGTGTCCACCAGCCTGTGTGTCAGTCTACCAGGCAGTCTGTGTGTCCACCAGCCTGTGTGTCAGTCTACCAGGCAGTCTGTGTGTCCACCAGCCTGTGTGTCAGTCTACCAGGCAGTCTGTGTGTCCACCAGCCTGTGTGTCAGTCTACCAGGCAGTTGTGTGTCCACCAGCCTGTGTCAGTCCCAGGCAGTCTGTGTCCACCAGCCTGTGTGTCAGTCTACCAGGCAGTTGTGTGTCCACCAGCCTGTGTGTCAGTCTACCAGGCAGTCTGTGTGTCCACCAGCCTGTGTGTCAGTCTACCAGGCAGTGTGTGTGTCCACCAGCCTGTGTGTCAGTCTACCAGGCAGTCTGTGTGTCCACCAGCCTGTGTGTCAGTCTACCAGGCAGTGTGTGTGTCCACCAGCCTGTGTGTCAGTCTACCAGGCAGTCTGTGTGTCCACCAGCCTGTGTGTCCGAGTCTAGCAGGCAGTGTGTGTGTCCACCAGCCTGTGTGTCAGTCTACCAGGCAGTCTGTGTGTCCACCAGCCTGTGTGTCAGTCTACCAGGCAGTGTGTGTGTCCACCAGCCTGTGTGTCAGTCTACCAGGCAGTCTGTGTGTCCACCAGCCTGTGTGTCAGTCTACCAGGCAGTTGTGTGTCCACCAGCCTGTGTGTCAGTCTACCAGCAGTTGTGGTCACCAGCCTGTGTCGTACCAGGCAGTGTGTGTGTCCACCAGCCTGTGTGTCAGTCTACCAGGCAGTCTGTGTGTCCACCAGCCTGTGTGTCCCAGGAGTTCACCAGGCGTGTGCCTGTGTCCACCAGCCTGTGTGTCAGTCTACCAGGCAGTCTGTGTGTCCACCAGCCTGTGTGTCAGTCTACCAGGCAGTTGTGTCCACCAGCCTGTGTGTCAGTCTACCAGGCAGTCTGTGTGTCCACCAGCCTGTGTGTCAGTCTACCAGGCAGTCTGTGTGTCCACCAGCCTGTGTGTCAGTCTACCAGGCAGTTGTGTGTCCACCAGCCTGTGTGTCAGTCTACCAGCCAGTGTGTGTGTCCACCAGCCTGTGTGTCAGTCTACCAGGCAGTCTGTGTGTCCACCAGCCTGTGTGTCAGTCTACCAGGCAGTCTGTGTGTCCACCAGCCTGTGTGTCAGTCTACCAGGCAGTCTGTGTGTCCACCAGCCTGTGTGTCAGTCTACCAGGCAGTTGTGTGTCCACCAGCCTGTGTGTCAGTCTACCAGGCAGTTGTGTGTCCACCAGCCTGTGTGTCAGTCTACCAGGCAGTCTGTGTGTCCACCAGCCTGTGTGTCAGTCTACCAGGCAGTCTGTGTGTCCACCAGCCTGTGTGTCAGTCTACCAGGCAGTTGTGTGTCCACCAGCCTGTGTGTCAGTCTACCAGGCAGTCTGTGTGTCCACCAGCCTGTGTGTCAGTCTACCAGGCAGTGTGTGTGTCCACCAGCCTGTGTGTCAGTCTACCAGGCAGTCTGTGTGTCCACCAGCCTGTGTGTCAGTCTACCAGGCAGTGTGTGTGTCCACCAGCCTGTGTGTCAGTCTACCAGGCAGTCTGTGTGTCCACCAGCCTGTGTGTCGAGTCTACCAGGCAGTGTGTGTGTCCACCAGCCTGTGTGTCAGTCTACCAGGCAGTCTGTGTGTCCACCAGCCTGTGTGTCCGCAGTGCTCACCAGGCAGTTGTGTGTCCACCAGCCTGTGTGTCAGTCTACCAGCCAGTGTGTGTGTCCACCAGCCTGTGTGTCAGTCTACCAGGCAGTGTGTGTGTCCACCAGCCTGTGTGTCAGTCTACCAGGCAGTCTGTGTGTCCACCAAAGGGTCAGTCTACCAGGCAGTCTGTGTGTCCACCAGCCTGTGTGTCAGTCTACCAGGCAGTGTGTGTCCACCAGCCTGTGTGTCAGTCTACCAGGCAGTCTGTGTGTCCACCAGCCTGTGTGTCAGTCTACCAGGCAGTGTGTGTGTCCACCAGCCTGTGTGTCAGTCTACCAGGCAGTCTGTGTGTCCACCAGCCTGTGTGTCCGAGTCTACCAGCCAGTGTGTGTGTCCACCAGCCTGTGTGTCAGTCTACCAGGCAGTCTGTGTGTCCACCAGCCTGTGTGCCCGAGTCTACCAGGCAGTGTGTGTGTCCACCAGCCTGTGTTTGTGTACGTGTAGGAGCAGTGACGTAGGGGAGGAAGGATGTGGTCAGGACTGAAGTCTTCAACCACACTTGTCTACTACTAACCACGAGCTCACAACAACACCTCCCTTCCCCCCACAAGACAAACTATATACACAGTTTCAGGAGAGGATACGACTGCGCCCTGGAGAACATACATGAAATCAGTGATGACAGATAAAGACAAGACCTGGATCGATGATTCCAACACTACAAACAAAACTGTTATAATAATAATAATAATAATAATAATAATAATAATAATAATATTTTATTTCTACAAGTTGATGATACAACTTATACAGACCATAGCTGACATCAATGACATACTATATAGAAAGTTCCTGGTTATGGAGAGCATTTTGCGCAACTTAGGTTAATTTTATCCTCAGGATGCGACCCACACCAGTCACCTCACTCAGGTACCTATACTGCTAGGTGAACATGGACAGCAGGTGTCTTAAGGAAACACGCCCCAATGTTGCCACCAGTACCGGGGATCGAACCACGGACCTCAATGTTTACACTCAAACAACAGGTGAAAGCGCCCGGCAACATCTAAGAGGTTGGGCCAAAACCTGTGTACGTATCTCTACGAATAATACGAGATTTGTACACACACACACACACACACACATCAGGAGGCAGTTTTAACGGTGGCTTCCGTGGCGTGGTATGGCGTGGTATGGCGTGGCGTGGTATGGCGTGGTGTGGCGTGGTATGGCGTGGTAAGGCGTGGTGTGGCGTGGTATGGCGTGGTGTGGCGTGGTATGGCGTGGCATGGCGTGGTATGGCGTGGTATGGCGTGGTGTGGCGTGGTATGGCGTGGTGTGGCGTGGTATGTCGTGGTATGGCGTGGTGTGGCGTGGTATGGCGTGGTGTGGCGTGGTATGGCGTGGTATGGCGTGGTATGGCGTGGTGTGGCGTGGCATGGCGTGGCATTGCGTGGTATGGCGTGGCATGGCGTGGTATGGCGTGGTGTGGCGTGGTATGGCGTGGTATGGCGTGGTGTGGCGTGGTATGGCGTGGCATGGCGTGGTATGGCGTGGTGTGGCGTGGTATGGCGTGGTATGGCGTGGCATGGCGTGGTGTGGCGTGGTATGGCGTGGCATGGCGTGGTATGGCGTGGCATGGCGTGGTATGGCGTGGTATGGCGTGGTGTGGCGTGGCGTGGTATGGCGTGGCATGGCGTGGCATGGCGTGGTATGGCGTGGCGTGGCGTGGCGTGGCATGGCGTGGTATGGCGTGGCATGGCGTGGTATGGCGTGGTATGGCGTGGCATGGCGTGGTATGGCGTGGTATGGCGTGGTATGGCGTGGTATGGCGTGGTATGGCGTGGCATGGCGTGGTATGGCGTGGTGTGGTGTGGCGTGGCATGGCGTGGCATGGTGTGGCATGGCGTGGCGTGGTATGGCGTGGCATGGCGTGGTGTGGCGTGGCGTGGTATGGCGTGGTATTAAGCTACAATGTTAGGAATGACTTGGGAGTGTGTCGCCGACCCTCTCCCTCTACTGATAACATTACTGCTGTAAGTAATCACCCATTTCTGGTTGCTGGGGGTCGGATCACAGCTCCTGGCCCCGCCTCTTCACTGGTCGCTACTAGGTCCACTCTCTCCCTGCTCCATGAGCTTTATCATACCTCTTCTTAAAGCTATGTATGGATCCTGCCTCCACTACATCATTCTCCAGATTGTTCCACTTCCTGACAACTCTGTGACTAAAGAAGTACTTCCTAACATCCCTGTGACTCATCTGAGTCTTCAACTTCCAGTTGTGACACCTTGTTGCTGTGTCACGTCTCTGGAATATCCTGTCCCTATCCACCTTCCAATTCCTCTCAATATTTTATATGTTATCATGTCTCCTTATCTTTCACACACACTCGTTCTCCAGTGAAGGAGTGTGTGTGAGTGTGAATGTGAGTGTGTGAGTGTGTGTGTGTGAGTGTGTGAGTGTGAGTGTGGGGTGTGTGTGAGTGTGGAGATGGTGAGTGTGTGTGTGTGTGTGTGTGTGTGTGTGTGTGTGTGAGTGTGTGTGTGATGTGTGTGTGTGGTGTGTGTGTGGTGGAGATGTGTGTGAGTGTGTGTGTGTGTGTGAGGTGTGAGTGTGTGTGGAGTGTGTGTGTGTGAGTGGTGTGTGTGAGAGTGTGTGTGAGTGTGAGTGTGTGTGTGAGTGTGTGATGAGTGTGTGTGTGTGTGTGTGAGTGTGTGTGTGAGTGTGTGTGTGAGTGGTGGTGTGGTGTGAGTGTGTGGTGTGTGAGTGTGTGTGAGTGTGTGGGTGTGTGTAGTGTGTGTGTGGTGTGTGTGTGTGGAGTGTGTGTGTGTGTGTGGTGTGAGAGTGTGTGTGTGTGAGTGTGTGGTGTGTGGGGTGTGTGTGAGGTGTGGTGGGGAGTGTGTGAGTGTGTGTGTGTGTGTGAGTGTGTGTGTGTGGTGTGTGAGTGTGTGTGTTAGTGTGTGTGTGAGTGTGTGAGTGTGTGTGTGTGAGTGTGTGTGTGAGTGTGTGAGTGTGAGAGTGTGTGTGGGTGTGGTGTGTACTCACCTATTTGTACTCACCTATTTGTGGTTGCAGGGGTCGAGTCATAGCTCCTGGCCCCGCCTCTTCACTGATTGCTACTAGGTCCTCTCTCTCCCTGCTCCATGAGCTTTATCAAACCTAGTCTTAAAACTATGTATGGTTCCTGCCTCCACTATGTCGCTTTCTAAGCTATTCCACTTCCTGACAACTCTATGACTGAAGAAATACTTCCTAACATCCCTTTGACTCATAGGAGTCTTCAACTTCCAATTATGACCCCTTGTTTCTGTGTCCCCTCTCTGGAACATCTTGTCTCTGTCCACCTTATCTATTCCTCGCAGTATTTTATATGTCGTTATCATGTCTCCCCTAACCCTCCTGTCCTCTAGTGTCGTCAGGCCGATTTCCTTAACCTTTCTTCGTAGGACAATCCCTTAGCTCTGGGACTAGTCTTGTTGCAAACCTTTGCACTTTCTCTAATTTCTTGACGTGCTTGACCAGGTGTGGGTTCCAAACCGGTGCTGCATACTCCAGTATGGGCCTGACGTATATGGTATACAGAGTCTTGAATGATTCCTTAGTGAGGTATTGGAACGCTATTCTTAGGTTTGCCAGCCGCCCGTATGCTGCAGCAGTTATCTGATTGATGTGTGCCTCAGGAGATGTGCTCGGTATTATACTCACCCCAAGATCTTTTTCTTTGAGTGAGGCTTGCAGTCTTTGGCCACCTAGACTATACTCTGTCTGCGGTCTTCTTTGCCCTTCCCCGATATTCATGACTTTACATTTGGCAGGGTTAAATTCAAGGAGCCAGTTACTGGACCAGGCTTGCAGCCTGTCCAGGTCTCTTTGTATCCTGCCTGATCCTCGACTGATTTTATTCTTCTCATTAACTTCACATCATCTGCAAACAGGGACACTTCTGAGTCTATCCCTTCCGTTATGTCATTCACATATACCAAAAACAGTACAGGTCCTAGGACTGACCCTTGTGGAACTCCACTCGTCACAGGTGCCCACTCTGACATCTCGTCACGTACCATGACTCGTTGTTGCCTCCCTGTCAGATATTCTCTGATCCATTGCAGTGTTTTTCCTGTTACGTGTGCCTGATCCTTTAGCTTTTGCATTAACCTCTTGTGAGGAACTGTGTCGAACGCCTTCTTGCAGTCCAAAAAATGCAGTCTATCCACCCCTCTCTCTCGTGTCTTACTTCTGTTACCTTATCATAAAACTCCAGTAGGTTTGTGACACAGGATTTTCCTTCCCTGAAACCGTGCTGGTTGTCGTTTATAAGCTTGTGTCTTTCTAGGTGCTCCACCACTCTCCTCCTGATGATCTTCTCCATGACTTTGCATACTATACACGTCAGTGACACAGGTCTGTAGTTTAATGCCTCGTGTCTGTCTCCTTTCATAAAAATTGGGACTACATTTGCCATCTTCCACGCCTCAGGTAGTTGCCCAGTTTCAATGGATGTGTTGAAGATTTGTGTTAGTGGCACACACAACATCTCTGCTCCCTCTCTAAGGACCCACGGAGAAATGTTGTCCAGTCCCACCGCTTTTGAGGTATCGAGTTCACATAGCAGCTTCTTCACCTCCTCCTCGGTTGTGTGTATTTCATCCAGCACTTGTTGGTATACCTCCCTATTCTGAATTCCTGGAGTCCTTCCTGTCTCCTGTGTAAATACTTCTTTAAATCTCATGTTGAGCTCCTCACATACCTCTTGGTCGTGTGTGTGTGAGAGTGTGTGTGTGTGTGAGAGTGTGTGTGTGTGTGTGTGTGTGAGAGTGTGTGTGTGTGTGAGAGTGTGTGTGTGTGTGTGTAGTGTGTGTGTGTGTGGTGTGTGTGTGAGTGTGTGAGTGTGGTGTGTGAGTGTGTGAGTGTGTGATGGTGTGTGTGTGTGGAGTGTGTGTGTGAGAGTGTGTGTGTGTGTGAGAGTGTGTGTGTGTGAGTGTGTGTGTGTGAGAGTGTGTGTGTGAGAGTGTGTGAGTGTGTGGGTGAGAGTGTGTGAGTGTGAGAGTGTGTGTAAGACAAGTTCTATCTCGTATTTCTTATCCCCACCTTGTGAAGTATAGCTCTGCCAACTTACTCTTACACAAGAGGTGTGGGCGTGTACGTGGGCGTGCAGGTGGGAAGCTACACGGACAGGATCAATCTCAAACTACACAGAAATATAAAATACAAACCTACCCACACACAGTTTGCCGGAAAATACTTGTATACCACACGCTAGCTGACACCCTCCAGGACACACACACACGTCAGGGAGTGTCAGCCACAGTGTGGTAAACTACCAACCATTATACACACGTCAGGGAGTGTCAGCCACAGTGTGGTAAACTACCAACCATTATACACACGTCAGGGAGTGTCAGCCACAGTGTGGTAAACTACCAACCATTATACACACGTCAGGGAGTGTCAGCCACAGTGTGGTAAACTACCAACCATTATACACACGTCAGAGAGTGTCAGCCACAGTGTGGTTAACTACCAACCATTATACACACGTCAGGGAGTGTCAGCCACAGTGTGGTAAACTACCAACCATTATACACACGTCAGGGAGTGTCAGCCACAGTGTGGTAAACTACCAACCATTATACACACGTCAGGGAGTGTCAGCCACAGTGTGGTAAACTACCAACCATTATACACACGTCAGGGAGTGTCAGCCACAGTGTGGTAAACTACCAACCATTATACACACGTCAGGGAGTGTCAGCCACAGTGTGGTAAACTACCAACCATTATACACACGTCAGGAGTGTCAGCCACAGTGTGGTAAACTACCAACCATTATACACACGTCAGGGAGTGTCAGCCACAGTGTGGTAAACTACCAACCATTATACACACGTCAGGGAGTGTCAGCCACAGTGTGGTAAACTACCAACCATTATACACACGTCAGGAGTGTCAGCCACAGTGTGGTAAACTACCAACCATTATACACACGTCAGGGAGTGTCAGCCACAGTGTGGTAAACTACCAACCATTATACACACGTCAGGGAGTGTCAGCCACAGTGTGGTAAACTACCAACCATTATACACACGTCAGGGAGTGTCAGCCACAGTGTGGTAAACTACCAACCATTATACACACGTCAGGGAGTGTCAGCCACAGTGTGGTAAACTACCAACCATTATACACACGTCAGGGAGTGTCAGCCACAGTGTGGTAAACTACCAACCATTATACACACGTCAGGGAGTGTCAGCCACAGTGTGGTAAACTACCAACCATTATACACACGTCAGGGAGTGTCAGCCACAGTGTGGTAAACTACCAACCATTATACACACGTCAGGGAGTGTCAGCCACAGTGTGGTAAACTACCAACCATTATACACACGTCAGGGAGTGTCAGCCACAGTGTGGTAAACTACCAACCATTATACACACGTCAGGGAGTGTCAGCCACAGTGTGGTAAACTACCAACCATTATACACACGTCAGGGAGTGTCAGCCACAGTGTGGTAAACTACCAACCATTATACACACGTCAGGAGTGTCAGCCACAGTGTGGTAAACTACCAACCATTATACACACGTCAGGGAGTGTCAGCCACAGTGTGGTAAACTACCAACCATTATACACACGTCAGGAGTGTCAGCCACAGTGTGGTAAACTACCAACCATTATACACACGTCAGGAGTGTCAGCCACAGTGTGGTAAACTACCAACCATTATACACACGTCAGGGAGTGTCAGCCACAGTGTGGTAAACTACCAACCATTATACACACGTCAGGGAGTGTCAGCCACAGTGTGGTAAACTACAACCATTATACACACGTCAGGGAGTGTCAGCCACAGTGTGGTAAACTACCAACCATTATACACACGTCAGGGAGTGTCAGCCACAGTGTGGTAAACTACCAACCATTATACACACGTCAGGGAGTGTCAGCCACAGTGTGGTAAACTACCAACCATTATACACACGTCAGGGAGTGTCAGCCACAGTGTGGTAAACTACCAACCATTATACACACGTCAGGAGTGTCAGCCAGTGTGGTAAACTACCAACCATTATACACACGTCAAGAGTGTCAGCCACAGTGTGGTAACTACCAACCATTATACCACGTCAGGGAGTGTCAGCCACAGTGTGGTAAACTACCAACCATTATACACACGTCAGGGAGTGTCAGCCACAGTGTGGTAAACTACCAACCATTATACACGTCAGGGAGTGTCAGCCACAGTGTGGTAAACTACCAACCATTATACACACGTCAGGAGTGTCAGCCACAGTGTGGTAAACTACCAACCATTATCACACGTCAGGGAGTGTCAGCCACAGTGTGGTAAACTACCAACCATTATACACACGTCAGGGAGTGTCAGCCACAGTGTGGTAAACTACCAACCATTATACACACGTCAGGGAGTGTCAGCCACAGTGTGGTAAACTACCAACCATTATACACACGTCAGGGAGTGTCAGCCACAGTGTGGTAAACTACCAACCATTATACACACGTCAGGGAGTGTCAGCCACAGTGTGGTAAACTACCAACCATTATACACACGTCAGGAGTGTCAGCCACAGTGTGGTAAACTACCAACCATTATACACACGTCAGGGAGTGTCAGCCACAGTGTGGTAAACTACCAACTCTATTATACACACTTGTCAGGGAGTGTCAGCCACAGTTGGTAAACTACCAACCATTATACACACGTCAGGGAGTGTCAGCCACAGTGTGGTAAACTACCAACCATTATACACACGTCAGGGAGTGTCAGCCACAGTGTGGTAAACTACCAACCATTATACACACGTCAGGACACCTCATCTAAAACCCATCCAACCACAAAACTAATTTACCAACCTTGTTAAAACACTCTAAATACACGCCTGAGAGAGAGAGAGAGAGAGAGAGAGAGAGAGAGAGAGAGAGAGAGAGAGAGAGAGAGAGAGAGAGAGAGAGAGAGAGAGAGAGAGAGAGAGAGAGGAGAGGAGAGAGAGAGGAGAGAGAGAGAGAGAGAGAGAGGAGAGAGAGAGAGGAGAGAGGAGAGGAGAGAGAGAGAGAGAGAGAGAGAGAGAGAGAGAGAGAGAGAGAGAGAGAGAGAGAGAGAGAAGAGAGAGAGAGAGAGAGAGAGAGAGAGAGAGAGAGGAGAGAGAGAGAGAGAGAGAGAGAGAGAGAGAGAGAGAGAGAGAGAGAGAGAGAGAGAGAGAGAGAGACTACTTATGAAAAGTTGAAGTTAGTATTGATTCTAATGAAACAATCTGTTGGCTAGACTATTAGAATGACCCCAATACTACAGCAGGTGGGGGAGGCTAAACCCCCACCTTCCCTCACCTCACACCCACCCCTTCTACCCACCAACCCTCCGCCCTTTCCACCCATCACACCTTCACCCTTTTATTTAAAAGGGGGAAAGAAGAGTATTTCTGGACGAAAGTGTTGCTAGGGTGAGAATGATGTTCCAGGTTCATATATATATATATAATGCGAGGTAAATGTTAGAGGTGTGCCTGGTAATGTGCATGTGTTACAACCTTCTATTTACATTCAATACACACTTAAATTTCCTTTGCTTAACAATTGTTATCCCGGTAATATTGTTATATTTACCTTCAGGATGCCTGATGTGAGAGCGGGCCGCGGGGGCCACCAACCCAGACACTTATAAAGTTTCTACACAATCCGGAATTTTGTTGTAAACAATTTTCAGTAGAATTTGAGTTTTGTAGTCGTGTAGGTAACCCAGCGAGGTGTTGACATTATGGACGATTACCACATTTATTTCTTTATGTAACAGATGCAAGACGAACCTATGTTTACTGTGTCCTGCTCACCTCTCTTCTTAAAGCACATGTCGCTCTCAGTTACCAAGGACCTGCCTAGCATGGGCCAGTAGGCCTACTGCTCTGCTCCTCCATGTTCAACACTAACAACTACACAAAAATAAAACACTATCACACTTAAAGAATATACAGACCAGGATTGACGAGGGAAAAGATAGCCCATACCAGCAGCAACAACTTAATCGATCACACCAACGGTGACCTAAATTCACGAGTGAAAAATTGCACTGGGACCGTTTACCGAGGCAAGAATTTTATTGTTATTATTAATACAGTGAAGTGACGTACATGTACTCTGATAGAGGACTAACTTGCTGACAGCTCCAAACATCACTGTTTCCTTAAGGCACCTGCTATCCCTCTTCACTAAGCAGTAAGTAGGTACCTGGGTGTTAGTGAACTGGTGTGGGTCGCATCCTGTGGGCAAAATTGACCTAATTTGCATGAAATGCTGTGCATAACAAGAGGCTTTCTATATAGTAGTACGTCATTGATGTCAGCTATGGTGTGTATACCTTGTACATGTAATGGTAGAAATAAAGATATTATTATTATACGTTAACATGAAGGTGGAGCCAGAGTTATACGCAAGGTGTGTGAGTTTTAAGACTTTGCCAAGAAGGTAGAGTGTGTGATATATACAACACTCTCCTTACTGAGGTGACAACACTCTCCTTACTGAGGTAACAACTCTCTCCTTACTGAGGTGACAACACTCTCCTTACTGAGGTGACAACACTCTCCTTACTGAGGTAACAACACTCTCCTTACTGAGGTGACAACACTCTCCTTACTGAGGTAACAACATACAACACTCTCCTTACTGAAGTAACATACAACACTCTCCTTACTGAGGTAACAACACTCTCCTTACTGAGGTAACAACATACAACACTCTCCTTACTGAGGTAACAACATACAACACTCTCCTTACTGAGGTAACAACACTCTCCTTACTGAGGTAACAACACTCTCCTTACTGAGGTGACAACACTCTCCTTACTGAGGTGACAACACTCTCCTTACTGAGGTAACAACATACAACACTCTCCTTACTGAGGTAACAACACTCTCCTTACTGAGGTAACAACACTCTCCTTACTGAGGTAACAACACTCTCCTTACTGAGGTAACAACACTCTCCTTACTGAGGTAACAACACTCTCCTTACTGAGGTAACAACACTCTTCCCCTTACTGAGGTAACAACACTCTCCTTACTGAGGTAACAACACTCTCCTTACTGAGGTAACAACACTCTCCTTACTGAGGTAACAACACTCTCCTTACTGAGGTAACAACACTCTCCTTACTGAGGTAACAACACTCTCCTTACTGAGGTAACAACACTCTCCTTACTGAGGTAACAACACTCCTCCTTACTGAGGTAACAACACTCTCCTTACTGAGGTAACAACACTCTCCTTACTGAGGTAACAACACTCTCCTTACTGAGGTAACAACACTCTCCTTACTGAGGTAACAACACTCTCCTTACTGAGGTAACAACATACAACACTCTCCTTACTGAGGTAACAACACTCTCCTTACTGAGGTGAACATACAACTCTACAAGGACAACACCTTACTGAGGTAACAACACTCCTTACTGAGGTGACAACACTCCCTTACTGAGGTGACATCAACACTCTCCTTACTAGGAAACAGTAACAACACTCTCCTTACTGAGAGCTAACAACACTCCTTACTGAGGTACTACAACACCTCTCCTTACTGAGGTAACAACACTCTCCTTACTAGGTAAAAAATACACTCCCTTACTGAGGTAACAAACCTCCCTACTGAGGTACAACACTCTCCTTACTGAGGTAACAAACACATCACTTACTGAGGTAACAACACTTCTACATAACAACACTCTCCTTATGAGGCAACAACACTCTCATACTGAGGTACAACACCCCACCAGGTAACAATAAGCACTCTCATACGAGGACCAACACTCACTATACTGAGGACATCAACAACTACTTCACTCACTGAGAGAGCAACTATACAGGACACATCACACACTGGAAGGCTACTACAAGACCTACCAACTTAGGAAACCATACACCGCACTATCAAGGACCATACACCCGAACTACTATCAAGGACCATCAACCAAGCTACTCATACAGAGGTACCATCACACCAAAGCTACTCCATACTAAGGACCATACACCAGAAGCTACTCATCAAGGACCATCACAAGAAGCAACTATCTATAGGACCATCACACCGCTACTATCAAAGGGCCATACACCAGAAGCTACTATCAGGACCATACATCACTTCAGGAACACGACTACTATCAAGGACCATCACACGAAGCACTATATCAAGGAAACCCTCACACCAGAACTACTATCAAGGACCATCACACCAAACTACTATCAAGGACCATCACACCAGAAGACTAACCATCCACAACTTATAGGACCATCACCAGAACTACTATCAAGGACCATCACACCAGAAGCTACTATCAAGGACCATCACACCAGAAGCAACTATCAAGGACCATCACACAGACTCTATAAGGACATCACACCAGAACAACTATCAAGGACCATCACACCAGAAGCTACTATCAAGGACCATCACACCAGAAGCTACTATCAAGGACCATCACACCAGAAGCTACTATCAAGGACCATCACACCAGAAGCAACTACAAGGACCATCACACCAGAAGCTACTATCAAGGACCATCACACCAGAAGCTACTATCAAGGACCATCACACCAGAAGCACTATCAAGGACCATCACACCAGAACTACTATCAAGGACCATCACACCAGAAGCTACTATCAAGGACCATCACACCAGAAGCTACTATCAAGGACCATCACACCAGAAGCTACTATCAAGGACCATCACACCAGAAGCAACTATCAAGGACCATCACACCAGAAGCTATCAAGGACCATCACACCAGAAGCTACTATCAAGGACCATCACACCAGAAGCTACTATCAAGGACCATCACACCAGAAGCAACTATCAAGGACCATCACACCAGAAGCTACTATCAAGGACCATCACACCAGAAGCTACTATCAAGGACCATCACACCAGAAGCAACTATCAAGGACCATCACACCAGAAGCTACTATCAAGGACCATCACACCAGAAGCAACTATCAAGGACCATCACACCAGAAGCTACTATCAAGGACCATCACACCAGAAGCTACTATCAAGGACCATCACACCAGAAGCTACTATCAAGGACCATCACACCAGAAGCAACTATCAAGGACCATCACACCAGAAGCTACTATCAAGGACCATCACACCAGAAGCAACTATCAAGGACCATCACACCAGAAGCAACTACTATCAAGGACCATCACACCAGAAGCAACTATTAAGGACCATCACACCAGAAGCTACTATCAAGGACCATCACACCAGAAGCACTATAGGACCACAAGGACCATACACACCAGAAGCTACTATCAAGGACCATCACACCAGAAGCAACTAATCAAGGACCATCACACCAGAAGCTACTATCAAGGACCATCACACACCAGAAGCTACTATCAAGGACCATCACACCAGAAGCTACTATCAAGGACCATCACACCAGAAGCACTACTATCAAGGACCATCACACCAGAGAACTACTATCAAGGACCATCACACCAGAAGCAACTATCAAGGACCATCCACCAGAAGCACTACTATCAAGGACCATCACACCAGAAGCAACTACTATCAAGGACCATCACACCAGAAGCAACTATCAAGGACCATCACACCAGAAGCTACTATCAAGGACCATCACACCAGAAGCTACTATCAAGGACCATCACACCAGAAGCAACTACTATCAAGGACCATCACACCAGAAGCAACTATCAAGGACCATCACACCAGAAGAAACTACTATCAAGGACCATCACACCAGAAGCAACTACTATCAAGGACCATCACAACAGAAGCAACTACTATCAAGGACCATCACACCAGAAGCAACTACTATCAAGGACCATCACACCAGAACACTATCAAGACCATCACACCAGAAGCAACTACTATCAAGGACCATCACACCAGAAGCAACTACTATCAAGGACCATCACAAAAGAAGCAACTACTATCAAGGACCATCACACCAGAAGCAACTACTATCAAGGACCATCACACCAGAAGCAACTACTATCAAGGACCATCACACCAGAACAACTACTATCAAGGACCACCACACTAGAACAACTACTATCAAGGACCACCACACAGAAGCAACTATCAAGGACCATCACACCAGAAGCAACTACTATCAAGGACCATCACACCAGAAGCAACTACTATCAAGGACCATCACACCAGAAGCAACTACTATCAAGACCACCACACCAGGAACAACTACTATCAAGGACCACCACACCAGGAACAACTACTATCAAGGACCACCACACCAGGAACAACTACTATCAAGGACCACCACACCAGGAACAACTACTATCAAGGACCACCACACCAGGAACAACTACTATCAAGGACCACCACACAAGGAACAACTACTATCAAGGACCACTACCAACCATACCACCACCACCCAAGCAACTATTCCCACTAGTTCATGGGCTATGGGAGAAATCACCACATGACCATAAAAGACGATCAATGCAGTAGGCCTACTGGCTTATGCTAGGCAAGTCCTACTCACACCCAACCATTCCCATCCACCTACGTAACGTGGTTGGGTTAATGGGGCTTAAATCCTATCTACTACACGAGGGTCATTAAGGCTGCATGTCACTTATTTACCAATAGTCAAGTATACTTCAGCAAAAAAAAAAAAAAAAAAAAAAAAATATATAATAATAATAATAATAATAATAATAATAATAATAATAATATTATAGGACGACCCCGCTTTACGGCGCTTGTATTTACATCGTTTCGCTAATACAGCAGTTGTCAATTACACCCGTTGTTCATTTATCCAGACTTAAGGTAAGTCATGTGTGTACTGTATATGCATGTTTTAGGCCTAACTCTATTGCTGACTTAATATATGATAGTGTAAACAATGTAACAGTAATAATAATGTTTATTTCTACCAGTACATGGTACAACTTATACAGACCATAGCTGACACCAATGACATACTATATACAGAGCCCCTGGTTATGTAGAACATTTATCTCTACATCAGATAAATGGGTTAAAAACTGGTAATAAGAAGGTGACAATAAAACTGAAACTATAATAATATTAATGTATACGAAGAGTGAGAGTAAAAAGAAGCCATGATGGAAGCAACTTAAGATTACAACAGGAAGTAATTATGAGAGTGTAGAAGTGTTAAGTGTTGGTGGCTGGTGTGATACTGGTGGTGGTGTGTGTTGGTGGCTGGTGTGATACTAGTGGTGGTGTTGGTGGCTGGTGTGATACTGGCGGTGGTGTAAGTGTTGAAGCTGGTGTGATACTGGTGGTGGTGTAAGTGTTGGTGGCTGGTGTGATACTGGTGGTGGTGTAAGTGTTGGTGGCTGGTGTGATACTGGTGGTGGTGTTGGTGGCTGGTGTGATACTGGTGGTGGTGTAAGTGTTGGTGGCTGGTGTGATACTGGTGGTGGTGTGTGTTGGTGGTTGGTGTGATACTAGTGGTGGTGTTGGTGGCTGGTGTGATACTGGCGGTGGTGTAAGTGTTGGTGGCTGGTGTGATACTGGTGGTGGTGTAAGTGTTGGTGGCTGGTGTGATACTGGTGGTGGTGTAAGTGTTGGTGGCTGGTGTGATACTGGTGGTGGTGTTGGTGGCTGGTGTGATACTGGTGGTGGTGTAAGTGTTGGTGGCTGGTGTGATACTAGTGGTGGTGTGTTGGTGGCTGGTGTGATACTGGTGGTGGTGTAAGTGTTGGTGGCTGGTGTGATACTAGTGGTGGTGTATGTTGGTGGCTGGTGTGATACTGGTGGTGGTGTAAGTGTTGGTGGCTGGTGTGATACTGGTGGTGGTGTGTGTTGGTGGCTGGTGTGATACTAGTGGTGGTGTATGTTGGTGGCTGGTGTGATACTGGTGGTGGTGTAAGTGTTGGTGGCTGGTGTGATACTGGTGGTGGTGTAAGTGTTGGGGCTGGTGTGATACTGGTGGTGGTGTTGGTGGCTGGTGTGATACTGGTGGTGGTGTGTGTTGGTGGCTGGTGTGATACTAGTGGTGGTGTAAGTGTTGGTGGCTGGTGTGATACTGGTGGTGGTGTAAGTGTTGGTGGCTGGTGTGATACTGGTGGTGGTGTGTGTTGGTGGCTGGTGTGATACTGGTGGTGGTGTAAGTGTTGGTGGCTGGTGTGATACTGGTGGTGGTGTAAGTGTTTGTGGCTGGTGTGATATGGTGGTGTGTGTGTTGGTGTGGTGTATGGTGGTGTGTGTTGGCTGGTGTGATACTGGTGGTGGTGTAAGTGTTGGTGGCTGGTGTGATACTGGTGGTGGTGTAAGTGTTGGTGGCTGGTGTGATACTGGTGGTGGTGTAAGTGTTGGTGGCTGGTGTGATACTGGTGGTGGTGTAAGTGTTGGTGGCTGGTGTGATACTGGGGGTGTAGGTTGGTGGCTGGTGAACTGGGTGGTGTAAGTGTGGGGCTGGTGTGAACTGGTGGTGAGTGTTAGTGGCGGTGTGATACTGGTGGTGGTAAGTGTTGGTGGCGGTGTGAACTGGTGGGGTGTGTGTTGGTGGCGTTATACGTGGTGGTGTAATTGGTGGCTGGGTGATACTGGTGTGTAAGTGTTGGGGCTGTGATACGTGGGGTGAATGTTGGTGGCTGGTGTGAATACTGGTGGTGGTGTAGGTTGGTGGCTGGTGTGATACTGGTGTGGTGTAAGGTTGGCTGGTGATACTGGGGTGAGTGGTGCTGGTGGAACGTGGTGTGAGTGGTGGCTGGTGAAGCGTGTGTAGTTGGCGGTGTATACTGGTGGTGGTACAGGTTGGTGGCGGTGTGATACTGTGGGGTGTAAGTTGGTGCTGGTGATACTGCGGTGGTGTAAGTTGGCTGGAACTGGGTGTAGTGTTGGCGTGAACTGGGTGGTAGTGTGTGGCTGGTGATACCTGGGTATGTAGGTGTGAACTAGGTGGTGTAAGTATGGTCGGTATGAGACTGTGAAACTGGGTGTGTGGCTGTGATACGTGTGTGTAAGTGTTGTGCTGGTTGATACTTGGTGGGTAAGTTGTGGCTGGTGTGATACTGGGGTGGTAAGTGTGGCTGGTGTGATACTGGTGGTGGTGTAAGTGTTGGTGGCTGTGTGATACTGTGGTGGTGTAAGTTGGTGGCTGGTGTAACTGGTGTGAAGGGTGCTGTGAACTAGTAGTGTTGTGCTGGTGTGAAAACTGGCAGTGGTGTAAAGTGTGTCGGTAGAATACTGACTGGTGGGTAAGGTTGTGCAGTGTGACACAGGGCGGTGTAAGGTGGTCTGTGATACTGTGAGGTGAGGTTGGTGCGGAACAGTAACCGAGTATGTAACAGTTAGTCGCTGGTGTGCTGACTGGTGGAACATGACTAGGAAACTGGTAGTACTGGTGGCTGGTGAACGACAGTATGAAGTGGAGCACCAGGCGATGTAGCGTACTGACAGTACAGGTAAAGTAGTACTGGCAATAACACCAGCTAGCTGTAACAATGATAGTAACGGTATACAGACAGTAAATGTACAGTACGTACTGCAGAGACGTGACACAGTGTGGTAAAATGGAACCAGTTGATACACAGGAACACCAGCTACTGCAATCAGTGAAACAGTGTGGTGTACATTGTGCGTGAACACCAGTATGTCAACGGTAACGAGCTACTGTAACAAGTGAACCCAGCTACTGTCAACAGGTAAACCGGCTGTACAAAGTGAAGCTACGTGGTGTACAGGTTGGTAGCTGTGATACATAGTAACACTGTGGCTGGTGAACAGTGGCATGTCTGGCTGGCTGGTGATACAGTAACGGTGGCTGGTAATGTTGGTGTACTGATCAGTATACTGGTGGTGGTTAAGCGTTGACGGCTGTGTAACTATGGTACAAGGGTGACTGGTCTAACTAGTGGTAAGTTGGTAACAGTGAACCTGGTGTGTAAGGTAGCTAGCTGTGTATACAATGGTGGTGTAAGTATTGTGGCGTGATATACTGTGGTGGTAAGTGTTGGTGCAGGTGTGAAACGTGGCAGGTGTGTGTGGTAGGCTGGAGTGATACGTGGTGGTTAATGTTAGCAGTGTGAACTACAGTGGTGGATAAGTTATGGCTTAACAGTGGAACGGTGGCTGTGATAGGTAGGTAGTAACGTGGCTGGTGAACTGGTGGTAGGTAAGCTGGCTGTTGACATGTGTGACAAGCTGTGAGCAATCTGTGTACACAGGTTTGGCAACCCAGTGTGAAAGCAGATACGGTGCCAGGCTACTTGCAACTGAGGGACACCAGGTCTGTGCAATACATGTCACAGTACTGTGCTCGGTAACACCAGTACTAACGTGTAACACCGGCTACTGTAACAGTAACCCAGCTGTATCAACAGAAACCAGCTACTGCAACAGAACACCAGCACGACAACAGGAACACCAGCACTGCAACAGAAACCAGCCTGAACAGAACACCAGCACGCAACAACAGGAAACCAGCCCGACAACAGGAACACACAACTAACAGAACACCAGCTAACAACAGGAACCCAGTCACGCACACAGAACACAGTCACCAACAGGAACCCACACCAAAACAGACACCACACAACAGAACACAGTCTAAAACACTCATACAACAGGAACACCAGCACTGCAAACAACTGGAACAACAGGAACATACTACAAGGACACCACAACAGGAACCCATCCGCAACAGGAACACCAGCTGCAAACAGACACACAACGAACACACCAACAACAGGACCAACAACACAGTCCACACAGTACACAGTCACAACAGAAATCGCAAAGAACACCAGTCACGACAACGGAACCAGTACGAAGGACACCAGTCCCAACAGGACACCATCGCACACAGACCTACCCAGACCCCTCACAAAACCAGTCTCAAGACCGTCACACGCACTGAACAACAGAAACAAGCACTCACAGAACACCAGCACTGCAACAACAGGAACACCAGCACTGCAACAGGAACACCAGCACTGAACAACAGAACACCAGCACTGCAACAGGAACACCGCCCTGCAACAGGAACACCAGCCCTGCAACAGAACACCAGCACTGCAAAAAGGAACACCAGCCTCAACAACAGTTCACAACACTTAACACAGAACACCAGCACTGCAACACAGGAACACCAGCACTGAACAAGGAACACCAGCACTGCAAAGTAACACCAGCACTGCAACAACAGGAACACCAGTACTGCAACACAGAACACCAGCACTGCAACAGACCCGTAACACCAGCCTGCAACAGGAACACCAGCCTGCAAACAGAACACCAGCACTGCAAACAGGAACACCAGCACTCAACAACAGGAACACCAGCACTGACAACAGGACACCAGTACTGAACAACAGACACAGCATCTAAAGAACACGTCATGAACAACAGAACACCAGCACTGCAACAGAACACCACACTGCAACAACAGGAACACCAGTACTGCAACAACAGAACACCATCTCAACAAAGAACACCAGCACTGAACAAAGAACACAGCACTCAACAAAGGAACACCAGTCTGCAACAGAACAGTCACTGCAACAAGGAACACCAGTCACTGAAAACAGGCACCAGTCACTGAACAACAGGAACACCAGTACTGCAACAAAGGAACACGTCACTGAACAGGAACACCAGTACTGCAACAGAACACCAGTCTGAAACAGGAACACCAGCTCCTGCAACAACACAGTGAACAACACCAGTCTGCACAAGGAACACCAGTCCTGCAACAAGAACACCAGCCTGCAACAGGAACACCAGCACTGCAACAGGAACCAGCACTGAACAGGAACACCAGCCTGACAACAGGAACACCAGTACTGAACAACAGAACACCAGTACTGCAACAGAACACAGTACTGCAACAACAGAACACCAGCCTGCAACACAGAACACCAGTACGCAACAACAGGAACACCAGCACTCAACAACGACACCAGTCACTGCAACAGAACAGTCTCAACGGAACAGTCACCCGCAACAGGACACAGTATCAACAGGACACCAGTCACTGACAACGGACACAGTCCTGAACAACAGGAACACACCTGCACAGAACACCAGTCACGCAACAACAGGAACACCGCCTGACACAGAACCAGTCTGAACAGAACACCAGTCACTGAACAACAGTAACACCAGCTACTGCAACAACAGTAACACCAGCTACTGCAACAACAGTAACACCAGTCACTGCAACAGTAACAGTCACTGCAACAGGAACACCAGTCACTGCAACAACAGGAACACCAGTCACTGCAACAACAGGAACACCAGTCCTGCAACAACAGGAACACCAGTCACTGCAACAACAGGAACACCAGTCACTGCAACAACAGGAACACCAGTCACTGCAACAACAGGAACACCAGTCACTGCAACAACAGGAACACCAGCTACTGCAACAACAGGAACACCAGCTACTGCAACAACAGTAACACCAGCTACTGCAACAGGAACACCAGTCACTGCAACAACAGGAACACCAGTCACTGCAACAGGAACACCAGTCACTGCAACAACAGGAACACCAGTCACTGCAACAACAGGAACACCAGTCACTGCAACAACAGGAACACCAGTCACTGCAACAACAGGAACACCAGTCACTGCAACAACAGGAACACCAGTCACTGCAACAGGAACACCAGTCACTGCAACAACAGGAACACCAGTCACTGCAACCAGGAACACCAGTCACTGCAACAACAGGAACACCAGTCACTGCAACAACAGGAACACCAGTCACTGCAACACTAGGAACACCAGTCACTGTAACAGGAACACCAGTCACTGCAACAATAGTAACACCAGTCACTGCAACAACAGGAACACCAGTCACTGCAACAGGAACACCAGTCACTGCAACAACAGTCACTGCAACAGTAACAGTCACTGCAACAGGAACACCAGTCATTGCAACAACAGGAACACCAGTCACTGTAACAACAGGAACACCAGTCACTGCAACAGGAACACCAGTCACTGCAACAACAGGAACACCAATCACTGTAACAACCGGAACACCAGTCACTGCAACAACAGGAACACCAGTCACTGTAACAGGAACACCAGCTCCTGCAACAGGAACACCAGCTCCTGCAACAACAGGAACACCAGTCACTGCAACAACAGGAACACCAGTCACTGCACAACAGGAACACCAGTCACTGCAACGAACAGTGAACACCAGTCACTGCAACACAGGAACACCAGTCACTGCAACAAGGAACACCAGTCACTGAACAACAGGAACACCAGCACTCACGAACACCGTCTCGCAACAACAGGAACACCAGTCACTGCAACAACAGGAACACCAGTCACTGCAACAACAGGAACACCAGTCACTGCAACAACAGGAACACCAGTCACTGCAACAACAGGAACACCAGTCACTGTAACAACAGGAACACCAGTCACTGCAGCGACAGGAACACCAGTCACTGTAGCGACAGGAACACCAGTCACTGCAGCGACAGGAACACCAGTCACTGCAGCGACAGGAACACCAGTCACTGCAGCGACAGGAACACCAGTCACTACCCGAGACAAAACCTGTTAATAAGACCTTAAAGTCTCATTAAGAAAGTTGCTGTGTTCCACTACTCCTGTATTAGTCACCTCTGTATTAGACCCAACAAACTTGCTACACACCTCAAACACTTCTACCAGAAGATACTTAAGTGTTACACATGTGTCGTATTCATCAATGTGTCGTTGGTATTGTATTCCATTAATAAAGTGATATTCTCGAACCATATTCAAATATAGTTTTTGATCATCTTATCACTAGTAAAGACCACCGATGACAGCATGGCAGGCCAGAGGCTGCTTCTGCCCAAACTGCCACCACTGTGCCATCAAGCTGCCACATTCACATGTGACAGCAGACACCATGATGTATAACACGTGTCATCATGTGACAGACACACATCAGGTTAATTTTCCTGACAAATGCAACCATTAAGTGCTGAACAGATGGCCAGGGAGCGTGTATTTATGTCAAGGGTCAGGTAACTGCGCTAATATGCAAATGCCCAATGATTCCAGCAGGAAATTCATGGTGCAATATTGTACAAAGCAGGTTGATATAACGACACGTGTGCACATGTGGGGGACTTTTAGAAGAGGAAGTTACAGTGAGGTGGAGTTTACAAGGTGATAGATGCAACAACCCACAATGAAAAGCAAGGGTGTCATGAACACAAAAAGAGACAGCACAATAAGTGTAAGGGGCCCAAGATTCTTCAACTGCCTTCCAGCATACATAAGGGGGATTACCAATAGACCCCCCTAGCTGTCTTCAAGATCCCTGTGTGTCTTCAAGATCCCTGGGTGTCTTCAAGATCCCTGGGTGTCTTCAAGACCCCTGGTGTCTTCAAGACCCTTGGGTGTCTTCAAGACCCCTGGCTGTCTTCAAGACCCCTGGGTGTCTTCAAGATCCCTGGGTGTCTTCAAGACCCCTGGCTGTCTTCAAGACCCCGGGTGTCTTCAAGACCCCTGGCTGTCTTCAAGATCCCTGGGTGTCTTCAAGACCCCTGGGTGTCTTCAAGACCCCTGGGTGTCTTCAAGACCCCTGGGTGTCAAGACCCCTGGGTGTCTTCAAGACCCCTGGCTGTCTTTAAGAGGGAGCTGGACAGGCACCTAAAGTTAGTACCGGGCCAGCCGCATTGTGGAATAAATAAACAAGATATACATAGGGTAACAATGGATTCAAGTTGGATACATTTAGAGTTAAGGATATAGAGAAATAGCGTAGCAATAAAGTTGTAAAAAATTAAACAATATGTCAAATGACTGTAAATATCTTGGCTGTTTATGTGGTGGTATTAACATACCAATACTCTATAAACTAGCATGGATTCCGGGAAGGGAAATCCATATATTATTAGTATACTAGTATACATTCTAATACTACGGAATACTGACATTATAACTAATACTATAGAATACTGACATTACAACTAATACTATAGAATACTGACATTATAATTAATACTATAGAATACTGACATTATAACTAATACTATAGAATACTGACATTATAACTAATACTACGGAATACTGACATTATAACTAATACTACGGAATACTGACATTATAACTAATACTATAGAATACTGACATTATAACTAATACTATAGAATACTGACATTATAACTAATACTATAGAATACTGACATTATAACTAATACTACGAAATACTGACATTATAACAAATACTATAGAATACTGACATTATAACTAATACTATAGAATACTGACATTATAACTAATACTATAGAATACTGACATTATAACTAATACTATAGAATACTGACATTATAACTAATACTATAGAATACTGACATTATAACTAATACTATAGAATACTGACATTATAACTAATATTATAGAATACTGACATTATAACTAATACTATAGAATACTGACATTATAACTAATACTATAGAATACTGACATTATAACTAATACTATAGAATACTGACATTATAACTAATACTACGAAATATTGACATTATAACAAATACTATAGAATACTGACATTATAACTAATACTACGAAATACTGACATTATAACTAATACTATAGAATACTGACATTATAACTAATACTATAGAATACTGACATTATAACTAATACTATAGAATACTGACATTATAACTAATACTATAGAATACTGATATTATAACTAATACTATAGAATACTGACATTATAACTAATACTATAGAATACTGATATTATAACTAATACTATAGAATACTGGCATTATAAATAATACTATTGAATACTGACATTATAACTAATACTATTGAATACTGACATTATAACTAATACTATAGAATACTGACATTATAACTAATACTATAGAATACTGACATTATAACTAATACTATAGAATACTGACATTATAACTAATACTATAGAATACTGACATTATAACTAATACTATAGAATACTGACATTATAACTAATACTACGGAATACTGACATTATAACTAATACTACGGAATACTGACATTATAACTAATACTACGGAATACTGACATTATAACTAATACTACGGAATACTGACATTATAACTAATACTACGGAATACTGACATTATAACTAATACTATAGAATACTGACATTATAACTAATATTATAGAATACTGACATTATAACTAATACTACGAAATACTGACATTATAACAAATACTATAGAATACTGATATTATAACTTATACTATAGAATACTGACATTATAACTAATACTATAGAATACTGACATTATAACTAATACTATAGAATACTGACATTATAACTAATACTATAGAATACTGACGTTATAACTAATACTACAGAATACTGTTATTATAACTCTTGCTGACCTCACCCACTGTATGGAAGATACAGCTGGTAACTAGAACATATATTAGGTAGACACTGCGCCAAGCAGTGGATTTATCAATCCAATATGAAGAACTACGATGTGTTCGATCCCCGGTACGGGTGGAAACATTAGGACGTGTTTCCTTAAGACGCCTACTGTCCCTGTTCACCAAGAAGTAAAATAGGTACCTGGGTGTTAGTTGACTGGTGTGGGTCGCATCATGGGGACAAAATTGGCCTAATTTGCGGGAAATTGTCTGCATAACAAGAAGTTTTCTATGTAGTAGTATGTCTCTAATGTCAGCTATGGTCTGTATAAGTTGTATCATGTACTGGTAGAAATTATATTATTATTATTATTAATCAAGCCATTGGCTGGAAATACTTTCCCATAATAAAGATAGCCAAGTATTGCACGTGTCTTATTCATCCACTGTGTCTTATCTTCACTCAGGGGAAAGATGTTGAATAATAAATAACGAGGTTACCCACGTCAAGACACCTTGACGCAAAGCGGAACAAACACGGAGCAGCACATTTGTGGTGGCGACCAGGAAGCCAGGGATACTCTCAACACCTCCCTCAGGAAAGTTAACTTCCTGAAGGAAACTCCCCTCAATACTGTTTACCAATTGTATGAACCTTGGTGATGGATCATACTGACGGTTTAATACTCGTGTATATAGTACCGCCGGAAACTGCACGATTGTTTCTTAGTCCTGCACGACAATATCTTAGTCCTGCACGACAATGTCTTAGTCCTGGACGACAATTTCTTAGTCCTGGACGACAATTTCTTAGTCCTGGACGACAATTTCTTAGTCCTGGACGACAATTTCTTAGTCCTGGACGACAATTTCTTAGTCCTGGACGACAATTTCTTAGTCCTGGACGACAATTTCTTAGTCCTGGACGACAATTTCTTAGTCCTGGACGTTACTTATGTGAAGCTACAGGAGCACGTTACTTATGTGAAGCTACAGGAACACGTTACTTGTGTGAAGCTACAGGAACACGTTACTTATGTGAAGCTACAGGAACACGTTACTTATGTGAAGCTACAGGAACACGTTACTTGTGTGAAGCTACAGGAACACGTTACTTGTGTGAAGCTACAGGAACACGTTACTTGTGTGAAGCTACAGGAACACGTTACTTGTGTGAAGCTACAGGAACACGTTACTTATGTGAAGCTACAGGAACACGTTACTTGTGTGAAGCTACAGGAACACGTTACTTGTGTGAAGCTACAGGACACGTTACTTGTGTGAAGCTACAGGACACGTTACTTGTGTGAAGCTACAGGAGCACGTTACTTGTGTGAAGCTACAGGAACACGTTACTTGTGTGAAGCTACAGGAACACGTTACTTGTGTGAAGCTACAGGAACACGTTACTTGTGTGAAGCTACAGGAGCACGTTACTTGTGTGAAGCTACAGGAGCACGTTACTTGTGTGAAGCTACAGGAACACGTTACTTGTGTGAAGCTACAGGAACACGTTACTTGTGTGAAGCTACAGGAACACGTTACTTGTGTGAAGCTACAGGAACACGTTACTTGTGTGAAGCTACAGGAACACGTTACTTGTGTGAAGCTACAGGAACACGTTACTTGTGTGAAGCTACAAGAACACGTTACTTGTGTGAAGCTACAGGAACACGTTACTTGTGTGAAGCTACAGGAACAAGTTACCTGTT